>JBCNJP010000948.1:0-55860 GCA_039602395.1 Deinandra increscens subsp. villosa | reverse complement strand
CAGTATCGGCAGAGAAGGGATAGATAGAGAGATGGAGTTTATGGAGTAATGAATTATGTTTAGGGTTTGAGAGATTAAAAAGAAGATGGGTCGATGGTGTCAATGTAGAGAGAGAGAAAAAAAAAGATAAAATGTTCACTTTCTTTTTTTTTTATTAATTTAGCAGGAGTGTTTTTGTCTTTTACAAAAGTCTAACTAAAAAAATGAAAACGCATGAGCATCGGATCGTCTACTCGATCTAGCTAATTCGAATACAAACATAATTAAAAGATTGTTGTATTGATCTAGAAAGAACAATTACAATCAAGTAAGCACTCAGAGAAAACACGCTACAGAAACACACACTTAGCTCATACCCTCACTCCAATCGTTGAGCCGCTCCTGAATAACAATGAACAAATTCTACTTATACTCCTCAAGCTGTACCTGAACTGAAGCTTACACGAAGTGGCACTTCGTGTGATCCGAAGTGTGACTTCGGATCTCACTTCGTGTCACCTCGGGACACAGTTCGTGAGTAGTCTCCTTTGCAACTTCGTTATGTTCAGATACTTCACACGGAGAACCGATCATGCTCTAACAAACTCCCCCTCGATGTGTGCAGTATCTGGTCATCCATAAAATTTGTATATTTAATCAAACTCCCCCTCAACTTGATGGTTAGCCTGATCTTGAATATGTGACGATGCTCAATGTGTTGTTTTTCCATCAACAGCTTCAGAAGACTTGAAGTTGTGACATTCTCTTTCACTTAGTACCTGTTCAATTATAAATAATCTTGGCGCAAAATGTCTCTTTGAGACTCCAAGATATGGATTTTGAAATTTGATTTGTATCCCGTGTTGATCAGATCGAAAACAAAACAAAAACAAAATCTTTTTGACTTTTAGAAAGTCTATATCAAAACAAGCCTAAAATCTTTTTGGTTTTAAAAATTTATGTTAAAACACACCGAAAATATTTTTGTACTTTCTGAAATGAAATGAAATTGTAATACATAATCAAACTCTATTTTTGATTTGAGAAAGATCACTATCTGGGATCATATTGATCATATCGCACTGAACTACACTTCAATTTCAACTAATTGAAACACACAAGCCATATTGATTGTCGGTATACTTTGTCCATCTTAAAACAAAATCTTTTTGACTTTTAGAAAGTCTATATCAAAACAAGCCTAAAATCTTTTTGGTTTTAATAATATATGTTAAAACACACCGAAAATATTTTTGTACTTTCTGAAATGAAATGAAATTGTAATACATAATCAAACTCTATTTTTGATTTGAGAAAGATTATTTTAGTTATTTATGTTAAAACACACCGAAAATATTTTTGGTGCTAGCTTCCTTGAAGTCGAGAAGGATTATTTTAGTTATTTACTATAACAACTAAGAGGTATGTAACCCTATCTATCTTAGTAGTTTATGTATATATTTTGATTGTTTGCTAGGGTTTTTTGATATGTTCATAGTTATAGGTTCAATTGTGAAAACATAGATCTTGTTTTAGGTTGCATGCACCCTTAATTGTTTAAGTTTGCTTGTAGTGCCTGAAACCTATCCGTGGTATCAGAGCATAAGGTTTGTTTTCAATTGAATTAACTATAATGGTTGAACTGTTAGGAGGCTCACATTCGATTTTAGGTATTAGAATTTTTGAAACCATAATCTTGTCCCCTAAGTTCCGAATGCCTTTAGGATAAGGATTAATTTAATTGTTTAAATTTATTATCCTATCATTATTATTGATATATAATATTGGTATTTTTAAAAGTTTTAAAGATACACCTTATACTATATGTATGATTAAAAGATTAATTGTTATTATATGTATAAGAACAAAAGTCAGTCAAATCAATAGTAGGCCTCATTCACGAAGCTAGTCTATAAGGGGGTATAAGGAAACTGCCTATAAAATGGTAGTTGAATGGGTGTCCATTCTCACCCACCTCTTCCTTGATTAGTGGAGGGTCGTTAGCCGAATGGGTTTGATAGGACTAAATTTAACTACCATTAAAAGTATAATGTCATTAAAAGTAACTAAAACTTTTATTATAAATTCCTAGTTACTTCAGGAAAAATGTGAATTTGTATGCTAACCCATGAAATTGCACATTACACTTTATAAGTCATTAGTGGAGTGTGTGTGGTTAACCATCTTCTGCAGGTACATACACTATTTTATCTAATAACTCATTAACTGCTAATTCTTGGGTCCTTGATACAGGATGTGGATTCCACATTTGCTCTGTTTTGCAGGGACTAAGAAAAAGTGAGGATGTGGAGCATGGTAGAATGAACTTAATCATAGGGAATAGGCGATCTTCACCTGTCATCAAGATTGGAGTTTATAGTCTAGTGCTTAGTAATGGTGTTAGTTTAGATTTATTGAATTGTTTCTACTCGTCAGAAATGACACGAAACATTATCTCTTTTCATGCATTGTTCAAACAAGGTTTAAGATATTCTTTCATTGATGAGAATGATTCTATTTCTGCTTATAAAAATGGTGTTTTTTATTTTGAAGCTTTACCTTGTAATGGTGTGTATGAAACTGTGACATGTGTAGACAATTTAGGCAATAGTATATTTCAAATTGATTCGTCTAATGGTATAGACAAAGCATGTTTGTGGCATTGTCGTCTTAGACACATTAACAAGAAACGCATGGAACAACTCCAAAAGGATGGGGTGTTGGAATCATTTTACCTAAGGCCAGATGAGACATGCAAATCTTGTCTTTTGGGTAAAATGACAAAATCGCCTTTCACTGGATCTTGTGAAAGTGGTGAAGGTTTGTTGGATCTCATACACACAGACGTGTGTGGGCCCTTCAGATCATTCACAAGAGATGCTAATCGATTCTATGTAACTTTTACTGATGATTATAGCAGATATGGTTATATCTACTTAATCAAGCATAAGTCGGAAACCTTAAAAAAATTTAAAGAGTTTAAGCAAGAAGTCGAGAATCAATTAGGCAGGAAGATAAAGATGCTCCGATCAGATAGAGGCGGAGAGTATCTTAGTATCTAATTCCACGACTATCTCAAGGAATGTGGAATAGTTTCACAATTCACACCTCCTAGGACACCACAACTTAATGGTGTGGCTGAGAGACACAATCGAACCTTGTTGGACATGGTTCGTTCCATGATGATTCGAGCTTCACTTCTGAAGATCAATGTAGGGAGGAATTCATCGTTTTGTTTAGATAGCTTGTTTAGATTAGTTTATCTTGTATTTTGTCTATTTCGGTAGCTAGCGACACTACCGAGCGAAACTGAGTTTCGCTCGGTACCTAGTTTAGACTGTCTCAGTGACAGTTTCGCTTGGCCAGCGAAATTGCCAGCGAAACTGTCCACTGGACAGTATATAATAGCGGTCATTGTGCAGTCTTTTGTAACTTTTGCAACCTTTGAACCCTAATACAAGAAATCTGTGTTTTGGTAAGTTTTGGTGTCGGCTAGGAGCTTTTCTTATCATTATTGTAGCTGTAATCATCTCTTATCATCATCTTGGTTCATGTTGTGATTGTTCAATACTTGAAAACCCATTTGAGCTATTGAATATCATCTTTGTTGTTGTTTATTTGGTTTTCTTCTCAAAACATCATCATTTGCACTGTAAAAGATCAGTGAGGACCAACAATATGGTATCAGAGCCTTTGTGCTCTTGATTTTGGTGTTTTTGAGTGTTTTTGGAAAAAACTTTGAAAATCTATTTGATTCTGAAATCTCATTGTTTTGGACTGGAAATTGATTGAATATTGTGTGTTTTGATGTCCTGAAGACTATGCAATCAACCGATCATTACTCCATAGTGATTTGGGTTGATTTCTGATCATTTCTTCTTCAAAAAGAGGGTTTTCTGTTCTGGGCGAAATTGCTGTTTATCCAGCGAAACTGTGCCTTCAGACAGCGAAACTATCTAGGGATTTTGTAGTTTCTCTACGAAACTGCCGAGCGAAACTATACTTTCGCCCTAAATCCGAAGCGAAACTATCGACATTTTTCTTGAACGAAAGTTCAAACCAGTTTCCAGCGAAACTAGCTAGCGAAACTGTGTGTCATCGGGTATTTTCGAGCGAAAGTGCTGCCCGTGCATACAGCGAAACTAGTTGGCGAAATTGCTGAATTGGTTCAGTGTTCCCAAGCGAAACTGCTGGCGAAATTATAAGTTCCAGCGAAATTGTTCAGGATTTCCGAGCGAAATTGATGGCGAAACTATTCCTCCCAGCGAAACTAACCAAATTGTATTGTTCTTTGTTTGCTCGTGTCTTTCTTATTTCAGGCTGATTTAAGATGGCGTCAGGTACAAATGCTGCTGACACTGAAAGTATTGCTCCAAACCGACCACCAAGGCTGATCAACGGAGACAATTTTGAAGATTGGAAACGATGTCTGAAATCGTTCTTTCTGTACACCGATTACAATCAATGGTTGTCAATCGTCGATGGACCTCATATTCCAACCATTACTACTGGTGAAGTAACCCAGATCAACACCAAGCCGTCCTCCTTTTCTGAGAAGGACTTGAAACTTATTGATCGTGATCAAAAGGCTCTTGGTGCTCTTTCTCTATGCCTGTCGCAAGAAATCTACAATCGTTTTGCTGAGCACACTGATGCAAAAAGTTTGTTTGACGCTCTTTGTGAGTTTTATGATGGCAACGAAGACCTGGTGAAGGACAAAGAAGCCCAAGCCACTAAAGAATTCAATTCATTCACAAGCATGAAGAATGAAAAGTTAGTTGATTTGACAAACCGCTTCCTAACTGTATCAAGCAATCTGAAGAAATATGATGCGAAACTCACTAACTCTGAACAAATCAAGAAGCTGCTGGATGCTCTTCCACCCGAGTGGAGCATTCAGGTTCGCATGCTAAAACAAGAAAGAGGTTTCTCCGATTACAAGCTTATGGATGTAATTAACAAGCTTAAGTCTTTTGAGTTGGATGTTCAAAGGAGAGAGTACAATCAAACCATGGGTCCTACTAAAGTTTATTCTCCGAATTCTGCTTTCATCTCAGCCGTCACACCCAAAGGAGCCTTATCTCAACTTCAATCTTTACATCTTGGATCTGGTTCATCCTCAACTGCTTCCGCCGCTACTCAGCAAACATCCCAGATTTCACCTGAATACATGGGATTGTTCTCTTTGTTTACCAATAGTTATCAAGCTTTCGCTGCTGGAGAACTTCAAGGTTCGACTCTGACTGCTGAGGATATGTACCAAGTTGATCCAGATGACTTGGAAGAAACTGACCTAAAGTGGCAAATGGCCATGTTGACTGTTCGTGCTAGAAAATTCTTCGAACGCACTGGGAGAAACACCTTCAAGAATCAAAATGGAAGAGTTGGTTTCGACAAGGCTAAGCTTAGATGCTACAACTGTAAGCAACTTGGCCATTTCAAAAGGGAGTGCCCAAGTCCAATTGTTACTGAACCGACCTCTGAGCCTGCAACTCGTGTCATCCCTATCACTGACAAAGCAGAAGCCAAGCCAACCAAAGAAGTGGCTCTTCTGACTAACTTTGACTGGAGTTCGGAGGTCTCTGAAGCCGAGGAAGCCATCAATCAAGCTCTTGCAGCTCAAATTCATGAACAAAGCAATGACCACACAGTTAACAGTTGTCAGAAGGAAGAAGCTGAGAAGAAGATGAATGAGAAAACTGCAAGCACACCAGTGTGCACATGTGAAAAAGCTCTTGCTGCAGAAAAGGTTATAATGGATCTCTCATATGAATCTGTTCAAGATATGTGCTCTCATCCTTGTAGAATTCGTTTGTTCGGCATCTACAAGGCCAATCGATTGTTGATTGACACCAACAACGAATTAAAAACCATGAACACCCAATTAAAAGAAAATGAAGCAAAATATTTTGTGAAATTAAATGAGGCAATGCATGAAAATGAACATTTAAAACAAACTCTTCTTGCAAAAAATGTTGAAATAAACATGCTTTCTGAAAGAGTTACATTAGCCCAATTTGAAACCTCTCAACTTCAGACCAAGTTAGATAGATGGACCGTTTCACAAATGAAAGTTGAAGAGATGCTCGTTAAACAACGAGGAGCTAAAATAAAAACCGGAATAGGTATGGAGAACAATGGGAATGTGTTTCCTAAGGTTTATCCTCCTCCTAGCACGCATTGTTATTCACCTACTCCGAAACCTCATCCCTTAAATGATTTAATTCCTAGTGATGCTAACAGTCTGCATGCAGGTCTAGAAGGAGTGAACCATAAGGAGATCAGGGAGGATTATGATAATGGATATGGTAACACAAGTGGGCTTGGATGCGGTAGTCTAAATTCTAAGGAGTCTGTTTCAAGTAGTAGTTCGAATTCCAAGAAGTCTAGCTCAGACAGTAGTGTAGCTAGTAGTTGTTCTTCTTTAGATAGTGATAGTGATGAGTCAGCGTCTGTCAATCAAGAAAGTTTTGTTTCAAATGAAAATGATCAATGTCATGCAAGTACATCTCAAAACTGCTTCAACAAATTTCTTTCTAATCCAATTCCTTCTTTCACACCAATACGAATTTCAAAACCTACAGAAATTCATGTTTCTCAAAAGAAGAAATCATCGTTGAAAACTAATGCAAAGATTTCAAATGATAAAACTAAAATGGACTTTGAAACCAACAGTGATTCTGATTTTAACACATCAGATTGTGAGGAGGAAAGGCTTTCAGAAACTTCCTCCTGCACAAGTCACAAATCTCACTGTTTCAGATGTGGTAAGGATGATCATGTTGTTAAAAATTGCAAAGAAAAATTAAATCGAACAAACCATGATAGATCCTTTGGCCACAAGGTAACCAGTTTTGTAAAACAATTCCTTGGGGGAAAACAGAAAGTCACAAATCCCGGAAATGCAAAAGTCTGGGTACCAGTTATTAAGTAATTTCTTGTTTTGTATTGCCAGGCACTCCCGAAGAATAGTTACTGGCATATAGATTCGGGATGCTCTCGGCATATGACAGGGATGAAAGACCTGCTTACAAATTACAGAATCGTGGATGGTGGGTTTGTTTCTTTTGCAGGTAATAAGAGAGGTGGTAAGATGGTTGGACAAGGAGACGTGTCAAATGGGTCTCTTACTCTGGAGCACGTCAACCATGTACCCGAATTAAAGTTTAATCTTCTGAGCGTGTCACAAATCTGTGACAAGAATATTCCCGTATTGTTCAAAGCAAATGAATGCCTGTTTCTCAAGCCTGAATTTACTGTGCCCGAAGAGATGGTGGCGATGCGTGCGCCTCGCATCAATGACACATACTTGCTGAATTTGACCTCAACTGCATCACTCTCTTCCTCCATGACTTGTTTACTTTCAAAGGCATCTGTTTCTGAGTGCTTCTTGTGGCATAGACGTCTAGGACACATAAATTTCAAAATTCTAAACAATCTTGTCAAAAACAATTTGGTCCGAGGTCTTCCATACAAAGATTTTTCTGTTGTTGAAAAATGTCTTTCATGTGCTAAAGGAAAACAACATAAGAAGCCACATAAGCCCAAATTGGAGAATTCTATTTCTAGTCCCTTAGAATTGCTCCATACTGATTTATTTGGACCTATTAGTGTCCAAAGTCTGGGAAAGAGAACTTACTGTCTTGTTGTGACTGATGATTATTCCAGGTACTCTTGGGTCAGATTCTTGAAGCACAAGAGTGAAACGACTGAAGCTTTACAAAATATCATCCTGTCCGTGGAAAGTTCAAGAAGCAAGAAAGTCAAGGCAATCAGAAGTGATAACGGAACTGAATTTCGAAATCAGATCTTTGACTCTTTCTGTGCAAACAAAGGGATTCTTCGGCAATACAGTGCAGCAAGAACTCCACAGCAGAATGGAGTTGCTGAAAGGAAGAATCGCACACTGGTTGAAGCTGCTCGCACAATGCTGATTGAATCAAAGCTGCCGATCATCTTCTGGGCTGAAGCTGTGAACTGTGCGTCCTACGTGCTGAATCGTGTCCTGATCGTAAAAGATAAGTTGAAGACGTCATACGAGCTGTATCATGGAAGGAAGCCGCTGATTGACTTCTTTAGGCCGTTTGTGGGCTACTTTATATGTAATTAGGCTATAAACTTGTAAATGGGGTGTGGGCTAGGGATTTTGGTCGTTAGGGGCCTTGTAGGCCGAATTCTATTGCTTGTTCATCAAGCATAAGCTTTCCTATATAAGGATAGCTAATCTAGTTGTTTAGGGTTGCTGTTTTTTTGTGTTCTAGTAAACTGGTGTTCACGAAATTCTCAAGAGAGAATTTCGAATCAGGTGTTGCAATCCAAAGTGTTCATTCAAGTGCTATTCACATTGTGGTTTGTGTTTTCATCTTGATTTATGTGATTCTTTCCTATATTATTCGGTTTTCTTGAATCATCTCTACCCTTCGGATTCCGCACGTTGACTAGTAGATATTGATATCGCGTGTGGGGTTTATTCGATCCTTACAATTTGTATCAGAGCCAAGAAACGCAAGTTTCGAGGCTCTCGCAATATCAGATTCAAGTTCTTGTGATCTAACGATTTGAGTTTTGTTGGTGATTTTCAGCTTTTAGCACACTCGGAAGTATTTTTGCAGGTTTGGACGCAAAACAGAAGCTCTCGTGGTGATTTACACAAGTTTTGAGACTTTTCGATCCTGCATAACAGATTTTCGATCGACCTCTCGGTCGAAAAGCCCTCTCTGTCGCTTTCCTGTGATCGAGAAAGACCCCTCGTGTCTTTTCGATCAGTTGATCTCAGTCGAAAAGTCCCTCATTTGAGACTTTTCGATCAGCCGCCTTCAATCGAGAAGTCCCTTTCAGTGACTTCTCGATCAGCAATTACGATCGAAAAGTCCCCCTTTGAGACTTTTCGATCAGTCGTCCTTCAATCGAGAAGTCCCCTTTGTGACTTCTCGATCAATCATTTCGATCGGAAAGTCCCCCCTGTGACTTTTCGATCAGCTTCTCGATTCAATCGAAAAGTCCCCTCTGAGACTTTTCGATCCAACTTAGCTTTTCAATCGATAAGTGTACTTTTTGACCAAGATCTTATCCGATCGAAAAGTACTTTTCGATCAATCTCTTCCGACCGAAAACCTCTTTTCGACCCACCCACTTTTTGATCGGAAACCCTTGTTTTGTCTCTCACTGTTTACAATGGCCTTTGACATGTCAAGTTTGTCAAGTGCTACTCTCGAAATGGACGCAAAGATCGGAACTAACGCCAGACCACCTCGTCTGCTGTCCAGAAAAGACTTCATGAGCTAGGAAATACAGGTTTGTCAATTACGTGAACTATCATGATCCCAAGATCATGCGATCTGTTGAGGTGGGAGACTATGTCCCATCGATACCTGGAGCAGCAGGTCAGGAACCTTAAATCAAAGACAAATCAGAATGGATTGAGGCTGATTTGGAGAAGGTAGAACGGGATAGAAAGGCACTGGCTGCTCTAACCATGGCCTTATCTCCAGATGTAGCTGAAGCCTTCAACGAGTACAAGTCTGCTAAAACGCTTTGGGATGCTCTTGTTGCAGCATATGAAGGAAATGAAGACATGAAAGAATCTCGAAGGGAAAACCTCAGAGAGCAGTTTAATGAGTTTAATTACTTCCCTGGTGAAAATATTGAGACTCAGCTTCAACGATTCATCAAAATTGTGACTGGAATGAAAGATGCTGGGGTCACTTATACTCAGGTGGAGGTAAACAAGAAGCTGGTGAATTCACTTCCACCAAATTGGGATAGCACTATTGAGTTAATAGAGAAGACGGTGCAAATGTCTACTTCACCTTGAGCGAACTCATGTCCACCATTAGAGCTTATGAAGAGAAAAAATAGAAAAGGGCCGAAAAATTGGGCAATGGAGCATTAATGAACCAAGTAAATCAAGCTTTTATCTCTCAACCAGCTGCAGCTCCTAGCAACTCACATTCTAATCCAATGGGATTTATTGCACAAGCCACTGGGTCAAGGTCATCTGGATCATCTAATCTCATTTCTTTGGATATCAATAATCTAACCAGAGATCCCAGTTTTGCTCTTGGTGTAGGTATCATGAGTTGCTATCAGGCACTCGTTGCAGGTTCTCTTCTACCCACTGACTTAACTCCAGATGATGTCAATCAAGTCAACCCAGAAGACCTGGAGCACATGGACATCTCATATCAGATGGGAATGTCAGCTTTAAGAGCCAAGCAGTTTATGGCAAAGACAGGGAAGAAGGATTGGAATGGAGGGAAAGGTGTTAAGCTTAGGTTCAACAAGGCAAACCTGCGGTTCTACAACTGCAATGAATATGGGCATCATGCAAGAGAGTGCACCAAAATAAAGGTTGAAAGAGATGTTAAAACTGAGGACAGAAGTGAAGGTGTGAAGAAGGAGACAGTGAAGAATGATAGGGCACTAGTGGTTCAGCACACACCAGGATACGATTGGACTACACAAGTGGAAGACTTGAGTCTGACACTTGATCATGTGGCCCTCCTTGCTAAAGAAGAAGCACAGAAAGAAGCTGCTGAAGTCTTCCACCATGCATTCATGGCAGACATAACTCCAGGGTCCCAAGCCAGCAGCAATGAGGTATGTTCAAACTCTAAATGTCAAACTGTTTTTAATGAATGTAAGGACTGGGAATGTAAGTTCATTAATGAAACCCTAAATCATGAATTATCTGCTAGAGACCTCAGGGAGTATAAAGATAACAATAGAATATTCAGAGAAAAACTAGAGGCAGCCAAATTAGATATTACAAGTCTTCAAAGTCAATTAAGTGATAAAACTGCATATCTTAGAATTGCTAACTCAAAAATTGACACATTAACCTCGGAGGTTGAAGAACTTAAAGCCAAATTAGGAACATCACAAATTAAAATTGAACGTAATGATAAGATTGTGTCTGAAATGCTGAAGGCGAGTTCTCTTTTTTACAATACAGATACTAGAATGAGACATGTTAAAGGGAACACAGGATTAGGGTTTGGTGTTGATAAAACAATGAAAAATCCATGAACTCTGTCCCAATGCCTTTAATGCATGAAATGATTCCTGATCATGAAACCTCTAAGACCACCTTAGAAGTTAAGGCTGAAATTGAAAAGAAACTTGCTGCATGCCCCATTAAAATTTCTGCTCATGTTTCTAACATTACTAACACTTCTACTTGTTGTGCAGATAAAGGTAATAAAGAAGCAGGGGTAGTGAATTGCAAGGAGTCCCCTAAGAGTCCCATGAAGTCCAATTATGATTATTTTTATAAAACTTTGATTTTGAGAAACTTGAACCTTCTGTTAATTCTGAGTCAAAAACTTCAGAGTCTGTTTTGTGTGATAAACCTTCTGAATGTGGTGTGTTTACTTTTGGTAAATGTGATGCTAAAGCTGTGAAACAAGAACTATTAAAATTTTAAGAAGAGATAATGGACCACAGGTTGTAGATCCCAAACTCTCAAATGGTGGGGTGTTGGGTGTGAAACCTACAGAAAAAAAAGAATAACTGTCATGACCAAAATGTGTAGAAAGTGCGGGACCTTAGACCTCATGATTTTGTGCCGTACCCAGAAATCATTTCTGCATAGGACCAGTTTAAGTTGGTTCAGCGGGAGTACATTTTTAACCACAAAGCCCCACGGTAAAACCCATTGGATCAACAAAAATTGTTCAAAACCAACTTGGATTTCCAGTGGGCGTAACCAACCGTAGGCTCCCACATACCCAAAGAAACAATCTTGCCATGTTTGTGGTAGATCAGGATACATGGCAAGAAACTGTTTATACCGGCCGTATGAACCCTATTATCCCAAAAGGGTTCATCAGAGACCCAATCCAAGGACCCAAACACAAAGTGACCCAACTCCCAGACCCGGTCCTTCAAAACCCAAGGTGCAGAATCAAGCACCTCGAGTCACAAAGTACAGCAGAAACCCAAGGCTCCTGAGCAACGGCTGAAGACCATTTTTAAAGAAAACCAAACACCTCATAAATAAGTTAAAACAGCTTGGAGACCAAAATCTGTTGATCTCCCAAAACTAGTTTTAAAATCTGTTTTCAAATCTGTTTCAAAATCACCCATCCATCCAAATCCAGATGGTTCAGCTAAATCAAATGGCTGGAGGAAGGATGACAGTTGGAACATTCCAAAACTGGTAAATTTGTCTTTCAAGCCTAGTGGAGTGTATAAAAAAGACTCCACGTCTTTCCAAGAGGTGAACAGTCAAAAAACAAACAAAAATAAACATCCATCTAAAGGGCCTCAGGAGCTTGGAAAAGAAAATCACCAACCCAGAGATGTCAACAAAAAGGACATTCTCAGTCCAAACAAGGACCGACCAACTTCACCCAGACAAATTAAGGCCTGGGTACCCAAACCTAACTGATCTCCTTTGAATGCAGGAACAGCCAAGGAGGACCGTTAACAATCTTTGGTATGTTGACAGTGGTTGTTCCAGGCATATGACGGGCGACATTTCCCTACTACAATACTTAGAAAAATTTGATGGAGGATATGTGTCATTCGCCGGAGGAGTAGGAGGTTTTATCAGTCAGAAAGGAACAGTTAGGAATGGATGTCTCAACTTCCATGACGTCAATTACGGCGAGCAGTTGAAACACAGCTTGTTAAGTGTTTCACAAATATGTGATCGGGAGTATCCAGTTCTCTTTAACAACAAAGAATGTCTCATTCTCAAACCTGGATACTCTATCCCTAACGATTGGGTATTGATGAGAACACCAAGATATGGTAATTCATATGTCCTTAATATAAAGAAACCCCCCACAACTGAGGTGGCATGTCTCATCTCCAAAACTGCTAAGAACCATGCTCAGTTGTGGCACAGACGTTTGGGGCACATGAATCTGAAAAATCTGAATCGTCTTGCAAGAGGAGGACTTTTCAAAGACCTCCCGATCAAAGAATTTGTGCTCAAGGAGAAGTGTGTGGCATGTGCTAAGGGGAAGTAGCACAAATGTCCACATAAGCCAAAGGTGTTCAACAGAATCTCATTTATACTGGAGCTGCTTCACATGGACCTCTTCGGTCCAATCAGTATGTTAAGTCTTAACCGATGTGCATATTGTTTAGTTATTACTAACGATTTTTCCCGTTTCACGTGGGTATTCTTTTTGTCAAAGAAAAGTGATGTTGCATGTACACTGATTGCATTCATCAAGCTCATTGAAAACAAATTAAAGCTGAAGGTGAAGGCAATCAGGAGTGATAATGGGACAGAATTCAAGAATCGCATCATTGATGAATTCTGCGCTGAAAAAGGAATTGAGCATCAATATAGTGCCCCCTACACACCTCAGCAGAATGGCGTAGAAGAACGACGCAACAGGACGTTAATTGAAGTTGCTTGTACTATGTTGTGTGATTCTAAGCTACCTACCATGTCTTGGGCAGAGGAAGTTAACACTGCCTGTTATGTCCAGAACATGGTGCTCATCAATAAGCGGCAGCAGAAGACCCCTTATGAGCTAATCTACCATGACAAGCCCAGAATTGGGCACCTTCGGGCTTTTGGGTGTCTTTGAACTGTTTTAGTAAATAATGAAGTACCAAAGTTTGCTGCTAAATCTGATGAATGTTATTTTGTAGGTTACTCTGCCAGCTCTGCCTACAGGGTGTTCAACAAAACAACCGGAATTGTGATGGAGTCCACCAATGTGGATTGGCTAGAGGAAAACCCATCAGATGGTGGAGTGGGTCCTCCTCAAACTTTTGACTACAATCAATTCTTCCTTCCATTAGGATTGGAACCAATCATAGCCAAGATACAAACAACAGCAGTGGTTTTGACCGAGGAGAATTTCCGACAGGCCCTCAGACTTAAAGATGTTGCTGCTGATCCCATGGCCTTAGATAAAGAGATGGTTACCCAGTGTTTAAAGGAAATGGGATATCATACAGTGTCTCCACCTACCATGAAGGCTCTCCTTCCTCTATACTGGAGAATGTTGGCTCACTACCTGCAGAAGTGAATAATTGCTAAGAAGAGTTCAACAGATCAACTGAACCAAGTGCACACCCATGCTATGGTGTCACTAGTTAGAGGGGTTTGTTTCAACTGGTCCAAGTTGATTTTTGAGGATGTCAAGGCAGTAGTGACTAGGGACAAGAAGTTTGCTGCAGTTCCAAGGTTTATTCAATTGGCTCTGTATTCTAGATATCCAGCATTGAGGAATACTAATGATACTCATGACACTAAGCCAATGGGGATTGAGGTTTTCCCGATGATTAACCCCAAGAAGAAATTGACTGATAAAGTTCCCTTTGGTGACAAGTTTGGTGAATTTGCTGAGATTGAAATAGAGGAGGTTCCTAGTCAGATAAATGTTGTGGTTGAGGAAGAACACAATATGCCTCCCTCTCAGAAGTCAGTAAATGAAATCTCAGACAGTACGGAATGGGAAGATTTTGATTTAGATGATGTGCAGATCGGGGCCCTGCAGTTTGATGAGAATGAAAATATAAACTATGATTCTTATCTTGACGACATTGATGTTGAGGAAGTTGAGACTGAGACTGGCGAGATTCCATTGATAAGAAATGGAAAGCCACGGAGGATCCTCCCCTCGGTGCTTCTATTACCGAAGATCTGACTGATAGAGTAGAGATTGCTACAAAACACCCAAGTAAAGCCCTAAACAACCCTAGAAGAAGAAGATTGGACTCACATGTGCCTCCAGTTACTAGTACAAGTGCTAGTCAATCATCTCCATAAACCACAGCCCAAGATAAAGGAAAAGCAGTAGAAACACTAGAGTACATGTTAGAAAAGGAGCTTAGAGCAGAAATTGAAGATTTGAAAGCCGAAAATGCAGCTCAAAGTGAAATTATTGGAAATTTAATTGACATTCAGAAAGTCCACAATACTGAATTGGAGAATCAAAAGAAGGTAAACAGAGAGTTTGCAAGGCAGCTCAGAGAGCTACATAAGCTGATCAGGCACCTTAATTCTGACAAATCAAGCAAGATAAGCCCTAGGAAAGATGATAAGGGTGATCCAGGCAACAAAGAAAGTGGTTCACGTGCCAGTGGTTCTTCACAATCACCAGTTTTTGATTTTGAAGCTGATATTCCAGAAGCATCAGGCCCTGTGATGCCTGAAGGTACCAGTGAAGATAAAGATCCGATGATCAGAGATTATATGACTGGACCTGCTTCTGAGTTTGATGATGGTTGGGATGCACAGACGTTTGCTTATCCTCCTGAAAAGTACTTGATTCAGCTTGGTGTGCATTATCATGATAGAAGAGGAATTACTGCAGACGTAAAGTCCTAGATGTTTGATGGAGAAAAGAATATGTTTGTGGTTAGAAGGAAGGGTCATTACCCATCGGAGTACTACAAGTCCTGGACTCAGTTTTACTCCTGGACGACGGTGGATCTGACAATGTTATTTAAAGCACCTTTCTCTAACCCATCACAGAATGAATATGCAGAGCATTTTTACAAGAAATTGCAGAATGCCGTTCTTAGCAAGTTTAAGAGGTTTGAAGATTTTCCACACCAGAATTCGTACATAAAGAAGTACCATGGTGTGTTTAAGGTGAATGAAAAGAAGGATGGAAAGCAGAACCAGAAGAAGAAGTTCAGCAATGTATTGTATCCTCCAACACAGAAAACAAAAAGTATTCCTCTGCCGATGTGTCATCTAGAAGGATGTTTAGACGATTTCTAGACGTGGGCATATAGTGATTATACCAGCGAAGCCAAGATAATTTGTAAGTCAAAAACCATGAGTGTCATGGAAGTTCATGATTTGATGCGGTTTTACAAGAAGGATATACTGGTGTTATCCAAGCATCAGATTGAGAGTTCTAAAGAGACTGAAGAATATGCTAAAAGCTACACTCGAGCCGTAGCAGAAATTGTGGAGAAGGAGTTGTGGTATGATCCAGCTACTGTGCATTTGTCAAAGAAGTTCAGAATGTGAAAGCTGTCTAATGCTAAAGCCTGGGAAGTTGTAGAGACCATAATTTTGTAAGGCTTTTGCATTAGAAATACTTGTGGGCTAGTTTAAATGCAATTGGGCTATAAACTTGTAAATGGGTTGTGGGCTAGGGATTTTGGTCGTATTAGGGGCCTTGTAGGCCAAATCCTATTGCTTGTTCATCAAGCATAAGCTTTCCTATATAAGGGTAGCTAATCTAGTTGTAGGGTTGCTGTTTTTTTGTGTTCTAGTAAACTGATGTTCACGAAATTCTCAAGAGAGAATTTCGAATCAGGTGTTGCAATCCAAATTGTTCATTCAAGTGCTATTCACATTATCGTTTGTGTTTTCATCTTGATTTCTGTGATTCTTTACTATATTATTTGGTTTTCTTGAATCATCTCTATCCTTCGGATTCCGCACGTTGGCTAGTAGATAACGTATTATGCAACTACCCGTAACTCTTGGCGTAACCCTAAATTAACATTTCGACGATGGACCTTAAAAACAAGGATGTTACATATATATATATCCGATGGAATTTCAATAACAAGAAATTTCACCACAACTATGTGGTTTAATATAAAAAGAGTTTTTATATTATCTTGTCACTTTTGTAGTATTTAAATTACATGCAAAGTTCGTAACATTACTTCGACGTAAAAATATCCAATGAACGCTTGAGTTTATTTATTTAATTATCAACTACGTCAAATAATAAACTCTTTAAATGTTTAGTATTTTAAAACGAAAAGCCATTAGGTTTTTATATAAACATTTAACGTCAATGTTGTTTTTCACCATTAAACGCCATCTATATTTAAACAAGACTTGTATCTTTTATTTTTCTTCAACCTTGATTTATTAACCACCATGCACATTCATTTCCATGCATGATCAAATCCAATTGTCACCTTTGATCATATTGTCTTTCGTGATCAAAACCCGACACCCGAACCTCCTCTTAATCGATTTCTAGTAGTAATCCACCACCTTTGCTTAATCCTCTACTAATCACCCAACCATAAAGCAATAACTATTCACCTTTTGTACCTCTACCTCATCATCATCTTACACAACCTTAACCATCACCTCACCACCCTAAAACCTAGTGTGTACAACCTTTGACTTCACCATCCTCCTCCCTCCTTGCTCCTCATGAACGCCCCCCCCCCCCCTCCCTTGGCTCTCCCTTGCTCACGGCTCACCCACCAAACCGCCACCACCACCTTGTCTTGAACCAAACCCTTGACTTACTTGGTTCCTTCCCTTCTTTTAAGTGTACCAAATATATATAACATGATGGAGAAACCTAGACATCTCTCATTTGCTCCCACCACCAAAAACACACACACTTCTCTCCCTCTTTCTCCAATCGTCGCCCCCTCTCTCTCTCTCTCTAGCTTTCTTCATCCAAACACAAGATTACTTGAAGATCAAAGCTACAAGGAGCAACAAAGGAGCAAGATCTACTATCCTCCATCCATCTCCACGTTTTTCTCAAGTTAGTAGATGATATTTTCTTAGTTTTTCTCTAGTTATTCATGTTAACTAGTCATATTTTCCATCTATCACTCCAACCACAAGTCTTGGTTAAAAATGGTGACTTTAAACTTATATTTTCTTCTATGATGATAATGACCTACATGTTTGTTCATACTCTTGTTAGATCTAGTAAATATTATGTTTATGCTAGTGATTTCATGTATTTTGAACCCCTCGTATGCTACATTATATAGATCTATGGAAAAACAAGTGTTATGATGCTAGTATGTGCACAATATGCCTTGGTTTTATGAAAAAACCACTAGATCCGAAATTTGTGACTCTTGGAACCCTAGGTCCGAAATTTTTAACATGTTAGAAGGTTATGGATAGCACCCGCTAAAAAGTCTCGGAAACTATAATTAAATTAGAGCCATTTTAGGTCAGAAACTTTGACCCATCTTAAAGTGATTTTAAAATATGTTTTTAGTCATAAAAACCCTAGTATAAGATCCCTTTTGAAAATAGCTAAATTTGGGGGAAAACGGGACCAAAATGGACACTTTACGGGTCCGGAAACCTCGTTTTTGTAAAGATATTAGGTCAGAAACTTTGACCCATCTTAATGTGATTTTAAAATATGTTGTAGTCATAAAAACCCTAGTGCAAGATCCCTTTTGAAAATAGCTAAATTTGGGGGAAAACGGGACCAAAAACGGACACTTTACGGGTCCGGAAACCTCGTTTTTGTAAAGATATGCAAATGAATGTTACAACTGATCTTGGACACTTTCAGGGACTTAATATGACTTATAATAAGTTTACAAAGTGTTTTGGTAGTTTACAAAACCCTAGAACGAGTCACAGGATCAAAACCGGCTAAATCGGACACATACCGACAAAACCGACAAAACTAGGAACTTGGACTTTTGAACTTAATTTTTCTGACTTGATATGATCCTATGACGAAGAATAAATGTGTATTTATTTATTAGATCATTTCCTTAGTCATAATTACAACTAACATGAAATGCGGCTAAAACCGGCAAAAAGCTCGTTTTAATCTTAACCCGACATTACTTCCTTTAAGAGTCCTTTGAACTCACATGATATTTATTTGGGAAATATAAGCTATTTCTGAACTAATGATCATCTTGAAAATAAATAATATTTTATTTATTGCATAATAAATATTTATTATTAATAAATATTTCATTTAGGTCAAAGATATCGTATTATAACACCGGGTTACCATAATGCCAAGACTTGATCAACCAAATTGGAGTGACTTAGATGTCAACCCAATTTCTATTTTCTAAGTTGTCTTATAACATTGTATAGGACTGCTTACTTGTCTATCTTACTGAATCCTTTACATTCAGGTGAGTTTTCACGGCCCCTTTCTTTTACAGTTTTAATACTTGGGGGAGAATTCATTACAAACATAAATCATTACCTGACAAATAGATTACTTGTTACCTTATTGATTACATGAGCTTTTCTAGTCCAAATCATGTTGTATCATGCTTGTTCATGTTATGATGAAACCCCACTATTAGTTGGATCCGATTAATTTACAAACAGAAACGATGACTCGTGGATAGATCTATTGGGTTAACGCCCCTGCTCTGATTGGTAGCTCCAATCCTGACTCCATTTTAATAGTCAAAAGAGTACATACAGTTATAATTGGCCATTCGGTACTGTTGGACATAGTATCATGAGTTGGTAATCAGTTAGTTTCGGTATTCAAGGTTCATGGTAATTTATAAAACAGTATCTATACATATTGTCAAACGATGGAATGATTTAATCAAACTTCTTTATCAAACTTTACATGCATGCTATCTAAACCTGTGAACTCACCAACTTTATATTGACTCGTTTTAGTATATGAATTCTCAGGTGATTGAACTCTTCTGCATTCAGGACATCATATCATTTAGGACCTGCATTTTCTTATTCTGGATTCATGGTCAAACCGAGCTGCACTTTTGGAGATTTCATTGCATAACACCTAATGGTGTCATGTTTTTAAATTTTTTTTTGAAATGTAATTGTTTTGTAACAATAAAAAACAAACGTACTTTCACTACTATTTTCGCTGTAACTTTGAATGAAACTCCACATTTTGAATTAACTTAATCTTTTAAACGGCTCTAGTTGTTTAAGAGTTGTTATATAGACACCCAAGGTTTTACTAAATTCACCCATTTCCTACGGTCGTTTTGGTTGAAAATGTCGTTTCAAGGTCGTTTCAGTTGAAATGGCCGCCACGTGTCGCGACGACGAAACCTTAAAATTCAGGGGGGGCCCCTTTATATTGACCGTTTCAAGGTCGTTTTGGTTGAAACTATCGTTTCAAGGTCGTTTCACTTGAAACGACCGTTTGATTTTGGTGTTTTTAGTAAAATACTCGGGTGGATATAGCAGGAGCCTTGTTTAATCATCCAGAGGTCGTTCTATGTAATCTTGACTATGATCCATCTCTTTCGCACCTGACACCATAAATACCGGGGTGTGACAGATTGGTATCAGAGCCAAGGTTATAGAGAACTAGGTTGCATACTAGAACTTAGTCTATAGCCTAACGCTCTGCTAGCCCCATCCCATGCATTACTTGCTTGCATTACATACATACCTTACTTGTTGCATCTCTTAACTATTAAAATTACACTAACGTAAGACTATTATTATGACTTGGAAACTTTGTCACAGCACGTCTAACCCTGTTGAGCTATCTTCGGACTCAGAAGTTGAGATGGAGACGATACCACCTCAGCCAGCTCTAGCATACTGGCGTACTCGACCGTGTCACTGACAACGAGGAGACTGACTCCGAGGAAGATCCGGATGAGCCGCCATTTTATGACGTGGATATCACTGCTGATGACCCTCTCGATGACAGAGACTCCATTACGGTCACTCTGAGCTCATCCCGTGCTGCCTCTCCTGTGCGTGCCCCGTCTTTTCGCTCGTATAGGACTACTCCCTCTGGACCCCTCCGCATGTATACCGCGCGGAAATCCGTCTTTCTCCGCCCCACTCGTGGGATCCGCCTTGCCTCTCATGTGGGATCACCCCGTAAGAGATCACGTACCCCCGAGCCTACCCTTGCTCCTACCGACTCGCCCTCGCTTCCCTTAATGAAGCGAGTGCATTTTGATGATAGCACCTACGAGTTTGGCGAGACGTCATCCGCTGCAGCCGCTAGAGTCACACCTGTCGTTCCAGTTACCCCTGTCGTTCCAGTTACCCCTGTTGTTCCAGTTACCCCTGTTGTTCCAGTTACCCCTGTTGTTCCAGTTACCCCTGTTGTTCCGGTCACTCCTGTTACTCCGGTCACCCCTGCTGCACCTACTACCCACGTAGCACCCATTGCACCCGCTGAGGCTGATTCCCCACCCATCAACGTGTAACCGAAGCACTCACCGCCACCAATGCCGAACGCTCCACTGCCTCTGGTGGACGTCAAAGTGGTTCGATTGCCGGTAAGTAACGACGTAGAATTGAAGATCAAAGATTAACAATTACGAAGTATTGTTTTCAAGGAGCCTTTGATCTCTCATTACAGGTACTCGGGATTGCTGCTATAAAGACTTCATGAACTGCAAACCCATCCATTTCAAAGGCACTGAAGGTGCTGTCGGACTGATCCGATGGTTCGAGAAAACTGAATCCGTCTACCGTATGTGCAACTGCCCAGATGAATACAAGGTCAAGTATGCCACTTGCGTCTTCAGCGAAGGTGTACTCACCTGGTGGAATTCCTATGCTGAAACCTTGGGACAGGATCTTGCCTATACCATGTCTTGGGAAGATCTAAAGGTGCTCATGAGAGATGAGTACTGCCCTCGAGAGGAACTGCAACGCCTGGAAGTGGAATTCTGGAATCTCACCATGGTCGGTGCCGATATAGCCGGGTACACTCGACGTTTCCATGAACTAGCACACCTGTGCTCCACTATGGTTACTCCTCTATACAAGAAGATAGAGAGGTACATCTGGGGACTTTCCCTTCTCATCCAGGGAAATGTCATGTCATCTAACCCTGCTACCCTCCAGAGCTCCGTACGTATGGCCCACAGCTTGACCTACCAAGCTGCCCGCCAAGGGGGGTCATTCGCCAAGAAACCCTATGAAGTTAAGTATCCCCCCACCTCCTCTGGTAACGTCAAACCTGACCACAAGCGCAAACGTGGTCATGATTGGAAGAAGAAGAAGCCTGCAGAAACTCCTACTGCTGAAGTTCCAAAAGCCATCAAGGCTTATGCAGCTGTTGCACCTACCGCTGATGCAAAGAGAAATGGTTACACCGGCAACCTGCCCCTATGTAACAAGTGTAACCTACACCACACTCTGGACTGCAGTAACGTTTACTGCAAAAATTGCAAAGCTAAAGGTCACATCTATCGGGACTGTCCGAGTCGCGCGAACAAAGTTCAGACCACTAACACATGCTACGAATATGGGAACTCTGGTCACTTCAAAAGCGATTGTCCCAAGCTGAAGAAATCAGGGACTAATGCTGCACGTGGAAGAGCGTTCGTGTTGAATGCGACTGAAGCACGACAAGACCCACACACTGTTACGGGTACGTTTCTGTTAAACGAACATTATGCATCCGTTTTATTTGACACCGGTGCCGATAAAAACTTCGTGTCTAGTGATTTTAGCTCTACCTTTAATATCACCCCTACGCAATTAGACACTAAGTACATAATCGAATTGGCCAATGGTAAACAAATCGAAGCACGTGAAATGCTCCAAGGTTGTTCACTGGATCTATTAGGACACAAGTTCAACATAGACCTCCTGTCCGTCCAGCTCGGAAGCTTCGATGTAGTAGTTGGAATGGATCGGCTTTCCGCTAATCGTGCAGAAATAGTTTGCCGCGAGAAACAAGTCAAAATTCCCCTAGCTAACAATGAAACCTTGACCATTCAAGGAGATCGTGTAGGTACAAAACTTCACATCATTTCGTGCATGAAGGCTCAGAAATTCCTCCGAAAGGGTTATCCTCCCCTCCTAGCACATGTATCTTCCAAGAAATCTAAGGAGAAGAAGATCGAAGACGTTCCAATCGTTCGGGATTTCGCAGACGTATTTCCTTCCGATCTACCTGGTCTACCTCCACCTCGACAGGTCGAATTTCATATCGATTTAGTACCCGGAGCCGCACCAGTTGCTCGATCACCGTATTGTTTAGCTCAATCCGAAATGAAAGAGTTGTCGAATCAGCTATAAGAACTTCTTGATAAAGGACTCATCAGACCGAGCTTCTCACCCTGGGGAGCCCCAGTCCTATTCGTCAAGAAGAAGGACGGATCGTTCCGTATGTGCATCGACTACCGAGAACTGAACAAGTTGACGGTGAAGAACCGGTATCCCCTCCCGAGGATTGACGACTTATTCGACCAACTCCAATGATCTAGCTTTTATTCTAAGATCGATTTACGCTCCGGCTACCATCAACTAAAGGTTCGAGATGAAGATGTCTCTAAAACTGCTTTTAGGACTCGTAACGGCCACTACGATTTCCTAGTTATGCCTTTCAAGTTAACCAACACGCCTGCCGTATTCATGGACCTCATGAATCGTGTGTGTAAACCCTATCTCGACAAATTCGTTATCGTGTTCATCGAAGACATTCTGATCTACTCCCGTAGTAAGGATGAACACGAGCAACATCTCAAACTCATCCTGGAATTGCTTAGAAAGGAGAAACTGTACGCCAAGTTCTCAAAGTGTGAATTTTGGATTAGAGAAGTACATTTCTTAGGTCACGTGATCAATGACAGTGGAATTCATGTTGATCCCGCGAAAATCAAAGCGATCAAAAGTTGGAGCCCTCCAACTACCCCGTCTGAAATACGACAATTTCTTGGTCTTGCCGGCTATTACCGTAGGTTCATCGAGAACTTCTCTAAAATAGCCAAACCCCTGACCACTCTGACTCAGAAGGAGAAGAAATTCATCTGGGATGATAAGACTGAAGAAGCTTTTCAAACGTTGAAGCAGAAGCTATGTGACGCTCCCATTCTTGCCTTACCTGAAGGCAACCACGATTTCTGCGTTTACTGTGACGCGTCTCATCAAGGTCTTGGATGCGTGCTTATGCAACGCGACAGAGTCATAGCCTATGCCTCATGCCAATTGAAAGTTCACGAAAAGAACTACACCACTCACGACCTAGAACTCGGAGCCGTAGTATTCGCCCTCAAGATCTGGAGACACTACCTCTATGGCACAGAATGCAAGGTCTTCACGGACCACAAGAGCCTCCAGCATATCTTAAACCAGAAAGAGTTGAATATGAGGCAACAAAGATGGGTCGAGTTGCTCAGCGATTACGAATGCGAAATCTTGTGTCATCCTGGAAAGGCAAACGTAGTAGCAGATGCCTTGAGCCGTAAGAACCATGTGAAGTCACTTCGCGTTAGATCTCTTGCATTGACCATTCACAACGGTCTACCCTCCAAGATTCGTGATGCCCAACTGGAAGCACTTAAAGAAGAGAACGTCGAAAACAAAGGCCTACGAGGTATGGATCGTCAATTCGAGATCAAATCCAACGGCGCCAGATACTTCATGAATCGACTTTGGGTACCTATGTATGGAGACCTCAGGACACTGGTTCTGAACGAAGCTCACAAATCGAAGTACTCAATCCACCCTAATGCTGACATGATGTACCACGGATTGAAAGAACTTTACTGGTGGCCCAACATGAAGATGGAAGTTGCCACTTACGTCGGTAAGTGTCTGACGTGCGCCAAAGTTAAGGCCGAATATCAGAAACCCTCCGGTTTGCTTGTCCAACCGATAATCCCTGAGTGGAAATGGGAACGTATCGCCATGGATTTCATCACCAAGCTACCGAAGAGCCGAAATGGTAACGATACTATTTGGGTTATCATCGACCGTCTAACAAAATCAGCTCACTTCCTACCCATGAAGGAAAAGGATTCCATGGAAAGACTAACCGCCCTCTACATGAAAGAGATATTCTCCCACCATGGGACTCCCGTCTCAATCATCTCTGACAGAGATAGTCGCTTCATATCTAACTTCTGGCAATCGTTGCATGAAGCCCTGGGTACTCAACTTGACATGAGTACTGCTTACCATCCCCAAACCGATGGTCAGAGTGAACGAACAATCCAAACCCTAGAAGACATGTTGCGTGCTTGCGCAATCGATTTTGGTAAAAACTGGGATGAACACTTTCCCCTATGCGAGTTTTCATACAATAACAGTTATCACACCAGTATTCAAGCCGCCCCATTCGAGGCACTTTATGGACGAAAGTGCAGATCTCCCATCTATTGGTTTGAAGTCGGAGACAGCCAGATTACCGATCCGGAATTGGTGATCGAGACCACCGAAAGGGTCTGGCAGATTCGAAACCGTCTGAAAGCCGCCCATGATCGTCAAAAGAGCTATGCTGACGTCCGATGGAAACCCCTATCATTCGAAGTCGGAGATAAAGTTCTTCTGAAAGTTGCCCCGTGGAAAGGAGTCATCCGTTTTGGCAAACGTGGTAAGCTAAACCCTCGATACATTGGTCCATTCCAGATCCTCGAAAAGATCAGCCAGTAGCTTACAGACTACAACTGCCAGCCGAACTTAGTAGCGTACATGACGTTTTCTACGTCTGTAACTTGAATAAGTGCCTTGCCGACGAATCGCTCGTCATCCCTCTCGATGAAATTCAAGTTGACAAAACCCTTCACTTCGTGGAAGAACCTGCTGAAATCGTCGACCGCGAGGTCAAGAAACTGAAACGAAGTCGAATTCCTATCGTTAAGGTTCGATGGAACTCCCGGCGCGGATCTGAGTATACTTGGGAACGCGAAGACAAGTTCAAAGCCAAGTACCCGTATCTTTTTCCCAACCCAGCTCCTGTAGACGCCGCAGTCTGAATTTCGGGACGAAATTCCTTCAACTAGGGGAGAATGTGACAACCCGTAAGTTTCCTAAGTCAAATCATATAACAATACGTGTAATTACCTGTTTCTGTGTGCATAAATCTGTGTTTAATTAACGTAGATAACGTATTATGCAACTACCCGTTAGTCTTGGCGTAACCCTAAATTAACATTTCGACGATGGACTTTAAAAACAAGGATGTTACATATATATATATATATCCGATGGAATTTCAATAACAAGAAATTTCACCACAACTATGTTGTTTAATATAAAAAGAGTTTTTATATTATCTTGTCACTTTTGTAGTATTTAAATTACATGCAAAGTTCGTAACGTTACTTCGACGTAAAAATATCCAATGAACGCTTGAGTTTATTTATTTAATTATCAACTACGTCATATAATAAACTCTTTAAAGGTTTAGTATTTTTATAACGAAAAACCATTAGGTTTTTATATAAACATTTAACGTCAATGTTGTTTTTCACCATTAAACGCCATCTATATTTAAACAAGACTTGTATCTTTTATTTTTCTTCAACCTTGATTTATTAACCACCATGCACATTCATTTCCATGCATGATCAAATCAAATTGTCACCTTTAATCATATTGTCTTTCATGATCAAAACCCGACACCCGAACCTCCTCTTAATCGATAAAGCAATAACCATACTCTCACCTTTTGTACCTCTACCTCATCATCATCTTACACAACCTTAACCATCACCTCACCACCCTAAAACCTAGTGTGTACAACCTTTGACTTCACCATCTTCCTCCCTCCTTGCTCCTCATGAACGCCCCCCCCCCCCCCTCCCTTGGCTCTCCCTTGCTCACGGCTCACCCACCAAACCGCCACCACCACCTTGTCTTGAACCAAACCCTTGACTTACTTGGTTCCTTCCCTTCTTTTAAGTGTACCATATATATATATATATATATATATATATATATATATATATATATATATATATATATAACATGATGGAGAAACCCTAGACATCTCTCGTTTGCTCCCACCACCAAAAACACACACACTTCTCTCCCTCTTTCTCCAACCGACGCCCCCTCTCTTTCTCTCTACTCTCTCTCTAGCTTTCTTCATCCAAACAAAAGATTACTTGAAGATCAAAGCTACAAGGAGCAACAAGGGAGCAAGATCTACTATCCTCCATCCATCTCCACGTTTTTCTCAAGTTAGTAGATGATATTTTCTTAGTTTTCTCTAGTTATTCATGTTAACTAGTCATATTTTCCATTTAGAACTCCAACCACAAGTCTTGGTTAAAAATGGTGACTTTAAACTTATATTTTCTTCTATGATGATAATGAACTACATGTTTGTTCATACTCTTGTTAGATCTAGTAAATATAATGTTTATGCTAGTGATTTCATGTATTTTGAACCCCTCGTATGCTACATTATATAGATCTATGGAAAAACAAGTGTTATGATGCTAGTATGTGTACAATATGCCTTGGTTTTATGATAAAACCACTAGATCCTAAATTTGTGACTCTTGGAACCCTAGGTCCGAAATTTTTAACATGTTAGAAGGTTATGGATAGCACCATACGACTTATTGATATGTATGGACAACTAAATCCATAAAAATAACCCGCTAAAAAGTCTCGGAAACTATAGTTAAATTAGAGCCATTTTAGGTCAGAAACTTTGACCCATCTTAAAGTGATTTTAAAATATGTTTTTAGTCATAAAAACCCTAGTACAAGATCCCTTTTGAAAATAGCTAAATTTGGGGAAAAACGGGACCAAAAACGAACACTTTACGGGTCCGGAAACCTCGTTTTTGTAAAGATATTAGGTCAGAAAATTTGACCCATCTTATTGACTACCTCTCTATAGTTTCTATCTATCACTTATTAAATATGTTTTTTACTTTACCCTTTAACTTTTAAGTGCCTTTACTAATAGTTTATAATCTTTTTCATGGCCAGATCTTCATTTGTGATGTTACAGTTGCCGAATACAACAAAGGAAAGCCTTGGTTCAAATCATATTGTACATTCTTAAATTGTAAGAAACTAGTTTATGTAAGTGATGATGGTTAGTCCTGTCCAACACATGGAACCTCTTTCGAGTGCAAGCGCCTGTAAACAATCTTAAAGTTTGAAAATCACAGACATAACAACGAGTGCTAACACTGTTATTTTTTGTAAGGCGGCACACATTTTAATTGGTCATCCATACTGTTAGTGCATATATGATTTGTCATGTGAAGTATCTGAACAATACGATAATTGCAAAAGATGCTGCAGGCGAAGTGACACCCGAACCTACACGAAGTGGCAGCCGAAGTGATACTCCGTGTCTACCCGAAGTGATCCGAAGTGGCACTTCGGATGAGCTCCATTTCGGGTAGTTCTTCAAGTGTATAAATAAATTTTGTTCTTTGGAATTTTGTAGAAATTGAGAGAGAACTATGAGAGCACCAGATTTTAACTATGTGTTTTGAGTATATTTCTATGTTTGAGCTGATTAGATATTTTGTAACTGAGTCTTTGTGATTCTAATAAAACAAACTTTATATTTACAGCTCGTTCTCACTCATACGATCAAGCAGCCCTCTAGTAAGATCCATTTCACGATTTTACAAGTGGTATCAGAGCAAATACAGGTTGCTCTATTGCGTTTGCTTTGATAGTTTTCATTTCTTGATAAATTGAGTGTTTTTTTATAAAAAACGAGTCAATTTTTGAGTTTTTCGAGTCCAATTAATTTCCGAAACATTCTTGTTGCTAAAATCTTGTTGACTGTTGCAAATCTCGCTCAAATCTGTAAAAAAGTGTGAATTTTGTATCCGAATATGTTCAGTTCATTTCACTTCGGTTGATGAACCGTCAACCGAAGTCGTACTTCGGGTGAGTTCGCTTCAGTTCAGTCAACCGGAGTTCCAGTTCGGTTAAGTTTGGGTCAGTTAATTCAACCTAAGTCTCAGTTCGGATAAGTTCAGTTCGGATTCCACTTCATGTACCCGAAGTCACAGTTCGGATAACCTGTTTCCAGTTCGGATCCAGTTCGGCTCACTTTATATAGTGTTAGTTCGGACTAGTTCGGGATTATTGGGTTGTTTCACTAAAACTGATGTAACTTGAGAACCGTTAAGAGTTACGGGAGCTAATACCAGTCAAAACGACTGTCTCAGAGATATCTACACTTTTACTTGCCTAACGGCTAGTACCCTCTGTTTCGACCCCCAAAATCCACTTTTAAAACCTCCATTTTTTAGTTTGAAGTTTTAAAGATGGACGAGATCAAAAGTTATGTAGCTAGCCATGGATAGGAAATGCCAAAATTGTTAAGATTTGAAGATTATTCTCATTGTGAATCAAGGATTAAAACATATATTGATGGTGTGGATAAAATTTGTTGATTTCTATTAAGGATTTATAGGTCTATCCAACTGATTCTTATGGAGACGGGATCTTACAAATACAGAAAAGAAACAATTTGAAAATGAAAAGAAGGCATATGAGTATATCAAGTTGGCATTATCAACAGAGCTGTTCGTTTATTTTAAAGATTGTCAGAAATCGAAAGTATTGTGGTACAATCTGAAAATAATATGTGAATATTACAATATGCAACTTTATCGAAATTCAAGGTCTGCAAAGGATAATAATGATGAGGTTGAGGAGTTAGAGAGGGAAGTGGAAAAGTTGACTGAAGAAAATGTTATTTGGACAAAAGAAGTGGAGAAATGGAAAAATCAAGTTTGTGATGGTTTAGTTGCAGAAATTCAAAAGGATGTGTCTACATCATGTTCAAATTGTTCTGAATTTGTTAGAATCAAGGAAGATTAGTTAAAAGAAAAAAAGTGTTGATTGAAGAATGTGATAAAGCTATAGCTAAAGAAAAGAAAGTTAGTGAAGATTTTGATGCTTTATTTGTTAAGTCAAAGTAGAACCTTGATTATCTTCAAGAACAAAGTGATGAACTTCCTGCAAAATCTAAAAGGTTTTCATTTGAAATTGAAGCTTTAGTTTATGAAAATACTGAGTTAGTTAGAGAGAATAAAGTCTTGAAAGCAGATGTTGCTGATCTTCAAAAGAAAGTGAAAAAGGTTACAAAAGAAGTGCTTGATGAATATGACAAAATGTATGTTCAAAAACAAAAGTAGAACAAATTGTCTGAGAAATGTATCGCTTCTCAAAAGGAGTTACTTAAAGTTAATACAAAAATGTCTGAGATAAAGATTGAAATGCTTGATCTGCAACGACAACTTCAGAATTGCAATACATCAAGTGTGTTTTAGAATTATTTGTATCATCTGGAACGAGATGGCAAACCAAGCAAAGATGTTGATAATCATGAAGTTCCTGCTCCAGGGTAATTGGTTTGAAAACGACATCTACTGATAACTCAAATCAGAAGTTGCAAGATTATCCAGCAGCAGATGGTGTTAAGTCGGAAAAATCAAAGAAATCAAAGTTTCAGAAAAGGAACAAGGATGAAAAAAATATATGTTTTAAACAAGGTTTCAAAGTTTGATTCAAAATTTGTTTTTCTTGATGCTGAAAATTTTTTGAAGGCAAACCTGAACATGTGAAGATTTCAGATTTTTCTGATATTGTGATTGATGAATCTTTACTGAATAAGGAAGTTGGTGTTAAAGCTATCAAATATGAATTTTCTCGTCTAGCATATCAAGGTCATTCTGTGAAAGAATATCCTAAACAGAAGAATGGTAGATTGGGATATGAAGGAAAAGAAGTTCTAATGACAAATAACAACAAAAAAGTGATTAAAACTGAGAAGAATAAGAAGAATCAGAAGGTGTTTTCATATAAGAAGCCTCAAATTTGGAAGAAAAAAGTTTCATCATCATCTATAGATACAAAGGTTTCAACTGATTATTCATCATGCATATCTGATGTTGCAACACCAAAAGACGGTAACAGTTCAAATTCATTTTATTCTACTAAATCTAATCGGTTTTACCATCAAGATAAATTCTATGGTTTTGGAGATGATTCTGGATTTTATGATTCTCTAAAATGTTTTCTAAAATTTCAGAAACCTAAATTTATGTTTTCAAGAGTTTCTGAGGAATGTTCGATTGATCAGTTTGGAAAACCAATTTCAATCAATCTAACTAGTCATCGACGTTATTATGTTTGTCGTCAGAAGGGTCATTATGCAAATAATTGTCCTACGATAATTAATAATTCATTATCAAATGCCAAACATACAAAGTATGTTGATCTTGATGGCATTATTTTTAGTGAATTAATACCCAACACTAATTTTTCTTGGAAATAGAAGCTTAATTTAGAAAAGTTCGGTAGTAATTCTGATTATCACTCATCTGTAGACAATCGTTCACCATAAATTTTAAAACCAAAACAGGAATGGAGACCCAAAATTTTCTCCACGGCTAGCAGTGACTTTGTTGAAGACGTTGGATGACCTACCATCGATGTGGATGAGGGTCGGGGTTTTAAGAACTTATTATTTTCCAGTGTTTGCAGGTATTTCAAGAAGACTTGCTAGTGATTGAAATATTGCTATCAGTGGAATACTTGTGGTTGATTTAAGTTAAATTGAATCGTTCCTATCTTTGAAAAAATGATTTTCAAAAATGTGTCAAGTGTTGATCAATCATTTTCATTTTTTGTTTTCATTTTCTTTCGCTCATATTTTTAGGGGGGGGGGGGGGAAATTTAGAACATTTCAAAAAATAGAGTTTGTTGAATTTTAGGGGGAGAATTTATGGATGATAAAAATTTGAAAAATTAAGAAATTGATCCGACAAATACGAGAAATGATAGTACATCAACATATACATTATCTGCCATGGATATATTAAGTCTAAAGGCTAAGGTTCTTGCATAATATGTGAATATGCATGACTAATCTGATATCTGCAAGTAAGATATAAACATAAAGTTTGCCTGATGATCTTTGGTTATTTGCTTCTTGATGAATGATGTGTGATGAATCTGCAAAAAATAGAATAAGAGATATCCGATGAATGCATGTTTGCATTTTTAAAGATTTAAACTTGATTGATTTTCTTTATTTTTCAAATGATCGGACTTTCTTTACATATCGAAAGATCGACCTGATTATTCTTCGTTTGAGGTTCTGTTTTATTTTTCTTGGTGTTTCGTCTAATTCATCGGACTTTCTCTGCGTATACGGAAGTATTGACCTGATCGTTGTTGAATTATACAACTTCAACTTGTTTTGCTTTCTTGTTTTCTCAAATACTTGGGCTTTCTCTGCGTGTCCATACGACTGACCTGATTACTAGGTATTTAAGGTTCTGCTTTATTTTTGCATGACTCATCAAGGATGATTAAATCTCAAATAAAAATGCTTCTATATGATAAACATGATGATTTGCTGATATTTCTGATAGAGTGGATGCCGAGTTATCAGTGCATTATAAAATTACCTTAAGAATATCTGAAAACGATAAATATGATTGGTTCGTGCTGAAATAAACACAAATGTTGTATTAGCGATTATCTTGTCTTTCATGCTAATTAGGGCCAAAATTGAAATGTGCTAGATGCGTTATGTCTGCTAGGATCTCGCGTCGTGATCTTACTCGCAAAATCAAAAATAGTGTCGATTCTGTATTGCATTTAATCTTTCACTTCAGAAAAATCAAAAAGATTTTTGGTGTGTTTTAGCATAAACTTTGTAAAAGCCAAAAATATTTTATTTCTTGTTTGTTTTCGATTGATCGACACAAGATATGAAAAACAAATTTTCAAAACCTATATCTTGGAGTCTCAAAGAGACGTTTTGCACCAAGATTATTTATGTTGGCCAGGTACTCAAAGGAAAGAGTTAATCACAACTTTAAGTCTTCTGAAGCTGTTGATAAGGATGAAAGAATCTATGCATCGTCAAGTATTCAAGATCAAACTAACCATCAAGTTGAGGGGGAGTTTGATTGAAGATACAAGTCTAAGTGGTGACCAGATATTGCACATGTCGAGGGGGAGTTTGATAGTGCATATAAGGTTCGTCATGTGAAGTATCTGAACAAGACGAGAATTGCAAAAGATGTTGCAGGCTAAGTGACACCCGAACCTACACGAAGTGGCACCCGAAGTGATACTTCGTGTCTACCCGAAGTGATCCGAAGTGGCACTTCGGATGAGCTCCACTTCGGGTGGTTCTTCAAGTGTATAAATAGATTTTGTTCTTTGGAATTCAGTAGCAATTGAGAGAGAACTTTGAGAACACCAGATTTTAACCATGTGTTTTGAGTGTGTTTCTTTATTTGAGCTGATTAGAGAGTTTGTAATTGAGTCTTTGTGATTTCAATAAAACAAACTTTATATTTACATCTCGTTCTCACTCATACGATCAAGCAAACCTGTAGTAATGTCACACCCCAACCGACTGCGAAATATGTCGGGGCGCAATGATTGTCCAGATGCACATGACAACTAAAATAAGTTGTAATACTTAAACATGCCCTTTTTATTAATCAATTTAAGATATTCTACAAGAATACTAAACATGTAGTAAGACATATCAAACTGATTTAAAGTCTTTAATCTAGGTCCAGCAATCCTAGCGTGATCACAACATAGCTCAAGTATTGATTCCTGCAACATGTATAAAATTGTCACACCCTGAACTTTCGGATACGGAGGCGTGTGACGTCATGGATCATAGTCGTGGATTCACGAAATGACCTCTATCAGATTAATATACGTTTGAAAAACCAAGTGTGTCATCAAAGTTGCAGCGGAAAAATATGTTAAGATGACATTGTTTTACAATACTGAAATAGAAATTGTTTCAGAAATGTTAAGATAGGAAGCATGATAAATAGTTAAGTCTTGAAATTGCTTCGACCAAGGATTTAAAAGGCAAGTGTTTCATAAGTTATATCATGATGATGAATGAGACTGTGACTTCATAATGCAGGCCCTAAGGTTTGACGTCCCATTTGCATATGGTCTGGCTTGGTTACCTGAGAAATACATGAGTTTGAAAAGGTCAACATAATGTTTGTGAGTTCACAGGTTTTGGATTCTACAAAATGCATTTGTAAAACAGTTGATGATATACATGATATTATAATGGTTACTTGTCATTGCATTGATCTACATGCACCTTGATTTCAAACACTAACAGATTTACCCACCTATGGTAACTTCCCCTAAGAAATACCAATGGTCTGGAATAACTGACATGTACCCCCAGACTTGTTACGTGTGTGTCAGAACTAGAGCGACCAGATAGGACAGGGTTGTCAACCAAAATAGATCTATTCACTAGTTATCGTTTCGTTACAGGAATTAATTGAAATCAATTGTTGGTGGCATTTGTAGCAATATGTTGTATAACAAATTACTATGAAGGGGTATGAAAGAACAGATAATCAGTAAGGCGTAACAGTTGTACCATAATATCAATCAGATGTTTGGATAGACGGTCATATTTTTTGTCTAATAAATATAGGACTGGTAGAAATAATTATAGTTCCAATAATTATTTAAATTGTGTTTGTCTGTTACATGATTCTTCCCAAAAGTATTTAAAATAGTTTAAAGGAAAGATTTTGTATACAATCAGAAGAATGTATAAAGTTTGGTGTTTCGTGTATTTCTCCCCCATTGATAAAATAGTATAGGAAAAGGGGTCGTGAAACTCACTTGATCAAGGTGATGATGAAAGCTGTATCGCGCTGGACGTAGCAAGTAAACCGTGTCCTAATAATAATTAACAAGCTTTTCAATTGGCGCGTTACGGCCGGAAAAGCAGTGGCCTAACGGTTCGATACGCGTAAAGAAACAAACCATGAATAGTGGATGTATAAACCTAAGCATTCGATACATATGACAACCATTCCAAAAATAAGGCATCCGTTAACAACTGGTAGCTGCAGGGGTTTATACATGCTAAACATTTGATGCATACGATAACGATACCAAAATAAGGCATCCGCAACTAATGGGCACCCTAACGCTTGCAAGAGTTTATACATGAAAACATACAAACACCAAACCAAAAGACATTTTAACCCGCTGGGCTTACCATTTTCTAGTAACTGGCAGTTAATATAAGCCCAGACCTATCTCCTTCAAAAAGGGCTTCCCAATGGGCGCCACCTACGCCTACCGGCATGCCTGCTACGGCTCCTGTTTCACCTTTAGTACTAACCTATATGTAAACCAGAACTAATCTGAAACATTAACTAATAGACAAAGCATATTAAAAGCAAAGTGATATCCTTTTTTCAAAAATGTTTGCAGCCATATCATTAATGAAACTTAAAAACTATTTCACATATGTAAAACTTGTGAGTATTAGATATTCCATTTGAGGAACAATAAGAGTAATTTCATTCAAAAACAACTAAAAGATATAGCTACAAATACAATTGACATAAAAAACAGGTAGACATACCTTCACAATGCCCTTCAAGGTATACACGAAACCCGAAACAAAAGCTTCCACAAACTGCATACATAGGTCAGGGGAAACCAACTAAAGCTCAGAGGATCTTATGAAAAGCATACACTTTCTCTTATATGTTTTATACTCATGTCATAGAATAGGCATATATAGAAATAGTCACATAAAACTGAATCTCTTGAAAAGAAACAATACAAAAAATAGTCCATTGTGATTTTCAAAACATAGAAGTATTAAATTTATTTTTTCTGATACAGAATTGTAACAGTATTGAAAGTAATAGAAATGACAAATTCAATTTGTTAAATACAATAATCAAATTACAAAATATGAAAAAATCTTTTTTAAAGCTATAATGAGCAAATGAAAGTGATGAACTGATAAAAAGAAGACTTCACCAATTACCACAAACACCATGAACCAATCCGTTCAATCTTTGACTCATGATGGAACCACCTTCATAAATTCAGTAACAATGGCCAAATTAATAGCCTCTAAAGATCTCATTCTTTAATTTTGGTTATGACTCTTCAGTCCAAGTAATCACTTTCAAAGTGTACATCCAAACAATTAATATATGAAGCAATAATATATGAAGCAATCAGGGAACAGTCCAAGAGATATGTTTACCTTCCTAGTACCATCAGAGACTGTAATGATATCTTTCACTTGCAACACCTTCAATTTAGCATGTTTACTCAACATCATCATAAGATATTTGTTCAATCCTAGAAATCACCCATCCTCTACCTTCCGCCGCAAACAAAAGCACGATACAACTGGGCAGAGAGAAGAACAAACAAATGAAGTATAAGATCTTTACACAGGTTTTGTAATATAATTCAGGTATGAATGAATTCACCTTGTAAGCTGATTGGCTTGGCTAGCTACATCAATTTTAGGAAAAGATAGATGCATATCTTTTACAGCAGCAACTGATTTTAAATCTGCAATAGAACATTTAATTGATTTAAGATCTGCAGCAGCACCTTTAATTGATTTAACTACAACTACGCATAATTCAGGAACGATTTCATATCTTTTATGGACTCTATTTTTCAAGATCATCATTTGCCTAACATTACCTTCAAAACTGATGCTTCTACTCTAGCCATTGCAGGCTTCTACTCGAGAGACAGAGGCTGATTCTACTAATATAGAACATACCTTCAAAACAATGAGAAAATGCCATTTGTCAAACACTTTTTACTAATATAGAACATACTATTGGAACAACTTAATGCAATGCTATTACCATTGTCTACCAAAATATGTTATTTCACCAATTTGTAACCATTTAATGCAACAAATTTACCATCTAACCCATCATACCTATCACTTTTTACCCTTCAGTGCTAGAAAAAAATTGCATACTATGTTTCATTGAATCGTTAAAAAAAGCGAGTTGCTTATATTGGCAAAAGAAGTGAATAGCACGCGTCTTTATTGAAATAATAAAGTTTTTAAACAAAACAATTTAGATACTTGTAAGCACTAAAAATCACTTTGAGTGACATTCAACCCATTTCTCTTTATCTTTTTATATTTACCCACTTAAAATAAAACTTGACCCGAATTGGCTCAATTGATAAGAATATGCGTCAAAGTTTTGAGCTCTACAATACATAAATAAGACAAAAATGGAACCTATAGCATATATCGTTTGAGTTGTAAGTTTTCAAAATAATCAAAACATTTATTCATGCTACCTGGCCATCATATGGTTGTCTTGTAGAAAAAAGCTATCATGGTAAGAAAGATCCGTTACATGCTCCCTAAACTCCCTGCAAGCCACAAAAATGGATTCAAACCTGTTCATCAATTTATAAAATGACAATGAAGAAATTGTGGTTTGTAAACATGTTGAGACGGTGCCATCTATCATCATTTGAAACACTAAAGTCACATTGTGTTTGTGTAACAGAAATTGTGCTCTTCTATTTAAACCCCTTCGAAAGTATCGATTCATCAGATTTAACGTATTATTTAACAATAATTTTTTTTTTCATAACAACTAAAGACACTTATTGTATAATCTCCTTTAGTCCTTTGAATGATAAATTTCAAAACCCAAACTCATCGGTTAAAGCAGGTAAATATAACTCACAAAATACCAGGGGCTAGGTGATGGCCAACAAAGACTTGAGGTTTGTTGCCTTTTATTTATTGCCTTTACAATAGTTTTTGATGATGTTGATCGCTTCCATTGTCTTGAAGATCGATTTAGCGGATGGCAAACCTGGTTTAGTATTCGGGTTGTTTCAATCTTGAAGACGATGGAAACGATAAAGCACAAGCCAAATCTGGTTTAACATTTCGATCGGAATCAAAGAAGCGAGAGGATTGAGAGGGAGAGAAAAAACCCTAAATCAATTTCAAATGTGAAAGACGATGGGATCTGGTGAGAGAGCGGGGGGACATGACAAATAATGATGAGAAAAATCTTTGATTCGTCGCCGGAGATGGTAGCAGTCCCGAAACCGGTCGTGTGTGGATGGACGGAGTAGAAATCTGTGTGTGACATCTATAGAACCTTAACTCCGGTAGCAGCTACGTAATCTCTCTCTTTCTTCAAAGCTATCGGAGTTGTGTGTGTAAAGAAAGAGGCGTACAAAAAAAAATTCTCAACTGACCTCACACACAACTATTTATACTCTTCGTCACCGCCGACGGTGAAAAGAAACTTTGCGTCTCAAGAACTTTTGAGAGAGAACTGACAGTGAAGATGTTTTGCACCTGAAATATTGAGAGAGAGAGGGGGCTGATCAGTGACGAAGAGTTGAGGATCGGTGACGGAGGTTAGAGGATTGATGATGAAGCCCTGGGAAATCTTCGAAGATCTTGAAGAAGCATAAAGAGATGAGAGAGAGATAGTAGGCTAGATGATAGAGATGTAGAGATGTCCTACGGGTATGGGGTATGGGGTATGGCGTGAAGTAAGAGGAGACGGTTAAAGTCAATAAAGCAAAAGTGCTTGTAAATTAGGCACCAGAGCTTGTACAAAAGTTTAGAAACCTTTGATATGCATGACATAGTTGTAAATGCAGCTCGATAGCTTGTAAAGTGCGCATTAGGGTAGTACATTGTGAAGCAAGGGTTGTACAAAAAGTTTTGTAATGTTATATAGTTTAATAAGACAGCTTAAGGTACTGTTTCAGTTGGATAATGTTCAGTTACCCAAATGATCCTGGTCGAGTCTTGACATAACATTCCCGTTTGTATTGTTTGGAAAGCCCGTTTGGAATATTATTGTTCAAATAAATATTTAGGTTAATGAATATATTTATAGTTGAATAATTATATAACTTGTGGAAATAATTATAAATCAAATAATTATTTAAAGTTATGAGAATATATATTTAGATCAAGTTTTGAACTTCGAGATAAACAATAAAGTATTTTATTATTTAAAGTTCACGTTATATATGTTTAAGTCCGAGTTTATAATTATAGACAAATAATTATATATAAGTCATAGAAATATTTATGCAAATAAATATATATAACTTATAGAAATGATATACGTTTCAATATTCTCATAATTTTAGAAAAATATAAGTCTTTATATTTTTATAAATTTAGTTGTTGGCTTCGCCGCTATATGATACGAGTATCTGACAAATGATCGTTATGATATTTAATATTTAACCCCGTAAATATTATTATGTTTATGTTATCTTAAATAGTTTTTCTAAATTATATTTAGAAAATAATAAAATATTAGAATGAGATATCTGATGTGTTTTTAACACTTTTAGGAAAATATATTTTTAACAATATATAAGTTTCACGTTGAGTAAGTTTAAAATATAACACTGTATATTTTTAGGTCCAACGTCTGGAATTTATATATAATATATATATATATAAGTCGTCCGTTAGGTAATATGATATGAAAACTAATATTTAAGTCATTAAATATTACCGAGTTGTAATAACTTTAAATAAATATTTCAAGTTATTAAAGAAAATGAGATCTAAAATATGAGCACTTAGTTATTAATTATGAGTCCAAACGCTCGGTATTTAGAAATATATATGTTTTATAAAAATAAACACATTTTTATAATCAACATAGCCAATAATATATTATTTATATTTTATGTCTAAAATATATTCGCTTATATTTTTTTAGTCCAATGTGTCACTTTGATGGTCTCCGAGTCAGTTTTTATACCGCTTGGTCTATGATACTTTTAGTCCTCACAACGATTGTCAAAAATATATTGTGACACATGTGCTTAAATATTAACGTTAGTTTAATATTTAAGACAGTTTGTTCTTTTATATATATTTAGTGGGTGGTGTCAAGACTCGTTTTGGGTGATTATAAATATAAAAAAACGAACAATGAAAATTATTAAATTGAGAAGTTTAGACTTTTACCTCTAGCACTAGGCTAGGTGATGAACCGAAAGAGGCGAGAGTATTTCCGTATACCTGATCGAAAAATATCGAGTTTTTAAAGTTTGTCTCGAAAGGTAAAGTGGCCTTTTGTGGCCTAGTTTTCGGTGGTTTACGGTACTCGTTAGGGGCAGACGTTGAGGCCGTTTGGGAGGTGTTCGGGTGGACAAGCTGTTGGTGGTGAAAGGGTGGTACTGCGATGGTCTGACGGTGGAGAAACGGCGGTCTAAAGATGGCATTGGGGTTGTTTTGCTCAAAAAAAAAATTATGTTCTGATCACTCTGAGATCGCGACGGGACTGTTTGGTTTTCTTTCTTTTCTTTTTTTTTTCTTTTTTTTTCTTGTTTTACTTTCTTTCATTATATATATATATATATATATATATATATATATGCTTTGGTCTGAGAGGTTCGGTTGATAGATAAAGAGAAATGAGAAAGAGTTGGGGTGGTCGGTGTAAGTCACGGTGGTGGTGGTTGATGATCGCGGTGATGGTGGTGGTTGACGATGATGATCACGATGGTGATGGTGGTGATGGCGTCGGATGATGATGACAAAGGTGGTGGTGATGGCGTCGGATGATGATGACAAAGGTGGTGGTGATGGCGTCGGATGATGATGAAAAAGGTGGTGGTGATGGCGTCGGATGATGATGACAAAGGTGGTGGAAGTTGGCGATGATGATGGTGGTGGTGTCCGTGAGTCGTGGGCTCGGCGGCGGTAAGGGGTGGTGGCGACGGCTGCAAGAGAGGAGGAGGAGGGTGTGTGGATCTTGATGTGGAGGGTGGGTTTTTATGGTGAAGGTTGAGTGTTGAAGTGAGGATGAGGGAGTGGTGTTGATGGAGTGTGCAGAGAGGTAGAGTGTAGAAGATTTCAACATGTGCTAAATTTTCTAACTCTAGTTAGGTTAGAGGGTAACCATAGTTTAGGTGGTGTGGTTAGGAGGTTTAGGTGGTGTAAATTTTAATAAAAATTAACACTTTCTCTAATTATTTTATAAAATCTACTAATATAAATGTAGTGTCATAATAAAATAATTAATTCAAAGTCGATGGAATCTTTAAATAGGTCAAAAATGTGGAAATGGGTGTCGGGGCAGTACAGTTCGTGTCAGGCCGATATGCGAGGCCTTCTCCGATTTTTGCGCGGTTCGATTCATTATTTACTAAAATTAGCCGGGAGTATTATCTTTGAGCTTAAAAATGTCAGGTGACCCGTTGGGCTTTATTTTTGGGCTCGGTTCATTTATTTCGCAGTGTTGGGCCGGAATGGGCCCAATTCGTCTTACGGACGAATCACACCGAATCGTTCTGGAGTTTTGATTGGAACGAGTTTCTAAATTAATTACGAAACTCATATATTGATAAACAATTTTGTTTGGTCGTAATTTAATTATTTTAGAAGTTTCGCCTTTTATTTATTTTATTTGCTCGCGTACCGCGTCCAGAAAATAAATAATTTATTTAAATTGTTTTAAGCTAAATATTTTTCGTAGTCAAAACTAACTAAAGTTTTAAATAAAATATTCGCTTAAAATGTTCATCGGGTGTCGATATGATGTCCTACGACACCATTTTAAGAAAAATATAAAAGTCATTTATATTTTATTTTTTTTATTATTAAAATTCCACCAAATCACATGGTTGAATTTCCTTTTAGTTACGGGTATGTTTATCCATTACAAACGTCGGAATTATCAAGGTTGGACGTTTACGTGCATAGTGTTTACTAATAATACTATTAAATTAAGTTATGCACATGTATATTCGTATATATATACGGTCAAAGTATAGGTTTGACCTTAGATTTTTTTGACGGGTTGTCACAAAAATCAAGTGTCAACTACAAAAGTAGTTGGTGAGCAATCCTGCTTTAAGATATATATATATATATATATATATATATATATATATATATATATATATATTTACTGAAAACAAGCGAAGCGTCATATGTCAGAATAATGGGAAACATAACATATCCAGTATAATTGGCAACTAGAAAACCTATTGAAAACCTGTTGAAATCCACCAACTGGCAATTCCTACCATACATAATATAACACATAATTCATTCACAGAGCACATACGCATTTGCAATTGAGAACCATTAAAAATCTTAACGATATAGGATACATGTTACACCCCAAAGTGAAAATGAGAAAAGGGGCAGAGATTACTCACCTGATGAGTAGATTGGAAACAAGAAATGGGACCGATTGCGAGAGATAACGACTTGTTGATTATCCTAACAAACGAACATGCTAAATGAATATAGGAATGATGTTGGGCTATACATTATTAGGCATGAACATTAGATATGTAGGCTTGGATTGTGTGGGCTTAAGGTGTTCACGGTTTGGGGTTCATGGGCCGGTTTCATTTTTTTTGGGTTTATGATTGTATCTAGGGATTTTGTATGGGTAGTATAAATACCCTTTAGTTTATGATTAGGACAAGCTTTTGATTACGATTTCTGGTTGCTCATTGTATTTACGATCATGAACTCACTCTAATAGAAGATTGATCGGTTTTCATTGAAGATTTGATTGTGTTGCTTTGTTCTTCATCTCATATCAAGTTCATTTCATCATCTTCTTGTCGAATCAGTCACAAACAAGGTTTCCGCACTTGTTTGTGATAAGGATATCATGAACGATTGTTGTTTCGGGACCAACAATTGGTATCAGAGCTAAGAATCATCTGATTCGAGGTTCCACGATATTAGATTCGAGTGTTTGGCTGGAAAAAGTGGAAGCTTTCTCAGTTTTCTGGGCTGTTCTTGGTGTTTACGAGATCTGCAGGTGTTTACGATCGGTGTTCTTCATCAAATTTGTGTTTACGACCAGGAATTTGGAGTTTACGACTTCAAGACGCGATCTTTGGACGTTTACGATTGAGAAATAGGAGTTTACGACTTCAAGATTCGATTTTTAGGTATTTACGACAATACTGCAAAGAAACTCTGGGATGCTCTGGTGGTGGCATATGAAGGAAATCCCGATATCAAGGCAAGCCGTAAACAGATGCTGAAGCAGAAGTTCAACTTGTTCAATCACATTCAAGGAGAGTCCTTTGAAGCTCAAGTTCAAAGATTTGTGTCCTTAATTGCTGAAATGTCAAGCTACGACGTTGAACCCGGACTGGAGGATAAAAATCTGAAGCTCTTGAACAGTTTGCCCAAGTCCTTGAATACCAACATTTCAATAATCAAAGACAACAACAAGCTGGATGAGCTATCTATGGATGAGCTAATTAACAAACTGAAGTCAAAACTGATTGATGATAAACAGAGAGAGCTAAATCATCTAAGTTCACTTAGTATGGCAGGAAAACTGAATCAGGCCTTCTTATCTGAAGAAGTAGGCTCACAACAGGCTGGAAGTTCATCTGCAAATGATTCGAGTTCAAACACAAAGTCAACTTCATTCGTGGCTCGATCCCAAGCTAATTCTAGTGGAACGGTCAACCGTGATGAGGCAAATGCTACAAATGATCCCAACTTTGCTCTTGGAATGGGATTTATGAGTAGTTATCATGCCCTTATGGCTGGAACATTGGTGCCTGTTGGGCTATATTCATATGAGGCATGAACATTTGTTATTAGGCTTTTGTTAGTTAGTTGTTTTGGGCTTGTTTAGTATTTATCTAGTGGGCTAGTCTAGTTAATTATTAGGCCATGTGGGCCGATTATGATTGGGCTTACTAGGTTTGCGATTTTGACTTGAGGTGGTATAAATACCACCTCATTGTAACCGATTATGCAAGCATTTCATACACTATTTACGATTCCTTAAAGATCCTTGTGTTCACGATCAGTTTATGTGTGTGCTTCTAGTAGACGTTTTTCACTCAAGGTTTCATCTTTATTCAAGATCTAGCCTTTTCATCTACTATTTCTCTTGATTCAAGCTTATACGAGGTTTCCGCACTCATATTAGCTAAGTATATCGTGTTGTTTAGGTGTTTTATCCGGACCTACAATTGGTATCAGAGCCAAGAATCTTAGATTCGAGGCTCTCACGATATAGATTCAAGTGTTTTCTGGGTTGGTTTTGAAGTTTTTGTTGAAGATTTGAAGTTTTTGGTGTTTCCGATCATCGCTACTGCTGTGTTCTTGGAGTTTTGAGGGTTTACGACTGAAATTTCTGGATATTGCTTGAAGATTGCTTGTTTACGATCCTGAAGAAGTTGTTTACGATTGTACTTTTTGGTGTACTTGTGTTTACGACTTTGCAAAGTCGTAAAGGGTGTTTACGATTTTTCCTAATCGGAAACAGGTGTTTACGATCCGGGGTCGTAATCAGAAATCGTAATCAGAGTTTACGATTATTTGAGGCGGTTAAGTGTTTACGATTTGGCTTTGATCGTAAACAGGTGTTTACGATCGGAAACGGTGTTTACGATCGGAAACAGGTTTTTGCGGCAAAAAGTCACTTTTTCACACTTTCACGGAAACGGGCGTAACTTTTGACTCGTTTGGAGTTAGAAGCTCAAATTTTTACACGACGTTCGTGACATCAAGCCCCAGAATTACCCCAGACTAACGTCCAGGGGAGCTCGTTTGGACCCCCAAATTCCACTCCGAAGGCCTCCGTTTTTCAGTTTTAAGTTTTTGACACTATTCTTTGAATATTGATTTTGCCGTTTTTGCTAATTTTTCTAAATTTTCAGAAGCTGCATATCTAAAGAAAGAAAATGGGTTCAGTGGATGAAGAAAAGAATATGGTTGACAACAAGGATGATTTTACAGCTGAGATTGACAAAACTGAGATATGCCCCAACCCCTCTTGTGCTCGTATTATTCCTGGTCTTAGACAAATCTGTAAGAATTATCAACTAGAATTGTTTGAGATCAAGTGTGAGAGGAGTTCATTTAAGGGTAGATGGATAAAAAATGAGGAAAAGGTAAAGGCACAAAAGCTAGATATTGTTAAGTACCAACAGATAGCAACTGAGAAATCTATCCTGTATGATAATGCTAAGTTAGAAATAGCTGACCTTAGAAAACAGGTAGATGAATTGACTCATAAGACTAATGAGATGCAAGTTCAGTTAGATATGAATCAATTGAGAAACAAGAGAATGCTTCAGGCAGGTAAAGAACTGTCTCAGGCTGTTATTTGTGGTCAAGTAGGGAAACACACACCAGGATTTGGGTCAGAAAAGTCTGACAAATCCTTGGCTGCAAATGCTATTATTCCCTCACCTATACCTAGAGATATCATAGGAATGCTCTATGAGGGGGATCAGGTAGATAGATCTGACTCAGGAGTGCATGAAGCAGGACCTCCGATGGATAGTGTCTTGGTTGGAACTACACCAAGGACTCAAGAAGGAAGAGTGGAGGACATATCAGACAATGATGCTGAGTGCCAGAAATATGACAGGTGTCATAACTCTAAGTCTGATGATGTTGGGATAGAGTTGAAACCATACCCCAAAATTGAAGTAGAGAGGCCAAAGATCACCATTAAGCATCCGAGTGTGAAGCCAACAGCTGAAGTAAAGGATGAAAAACTCAAGGGAGTAGCTGTGTCTCCTATTTCTTCAGTTGGTTCATGCAGCTATAAGTGCAATTGCAAACATGGTGCTTCTTTATCAGGAAATCCAGAAAGCACAAAGACAATGAAGACAGGTTCAACACAGGCTTTGAGGAACCAGCCGAAAGTCAAATCTGAAGCTGCAGACAAAGCAAAGAAGCAGACACAAGGCAAGCCAGCTCCATATCAGCCATCAAAAACAAATGGGTACACGTCTGACTTCTATCTAAAGAAGCAGACTTGCTTTAATTGTGGCATTGCTGGTCATATTGCTAGAAACTGTCTTTATCGCCCATATGAACCTTCTTATCCGAAAAGACAAATGGTTTCATCTCAGGAGTCTGTGAAGTCTAAGCCGATGATGGTGCAAAAACCTAAGGCAATGAAGACTGTTACTCACAAGGTTAAACCATCTGATCAACATTGGGGTGCTGCCAAAGCTGAAAGAAAATCTTTCAATCAAAATAACAGTTTTCCAAGTTATAAAAACTTTCATAAACAGGTGAAGAAACCGTTTTCAAAACAACCAAAGATTGAAAAACCCAAAGTTACCCCTCCCAAGGTAACTAAAACTGTTTTGAAAAATGAATCCAAAACGAAGAAGGTTGAAATACCTAAAGTCACAACTCCAAAAGTGACTAAAACAAATGATAAATCATCTGGAACTTGGAAACCAAAAATCAAGGCAGTTCCATCCCAACTTCCTGATCTTGCAAAAGGAATGTTCTTAAAAGAAATTTCATTCATTGATTCCTCAGGAGTACCCAGAAAAACAATGGCCTGGGTACTATTAGCTAACTAATCTCTCACTCTGTGCAGGAACAGTCAAGGAGGACTATCACTAACATTTTTATTTCTAATCTATTTGTTGATAAGTGATTGTTCCAGGCACAGTTTAGGAGACGTATCTTCATGTCATGTCAAAATATCTATAAAATGGAAGGTATGTCTCATTGAGAGGTAAAAGGTCAAAATCAGCATAAAAGGTACCGTTCTTAACTTGGTTGTTCATTAAAAAAAAAAAAAAAAGGTTAAATTTGAACTGAATCGTGCATGGCATGAAACCCAATGTTCTTAAAATTTTCAAATCAATACTTTGAGAGTTAGCTTGGCCAGATGTCTGAAAAATTTAGTATTTTGTTCTTTTAAGTGTGTTTGTGTGTAAAAAAAAAATAAATAAAAAAAAAATAATGATGTTCACAAAATTGTGACATTAAAAATCAAAAAGCAAGGGGAAGAAATGTAAAAATGAAGAAAAAGTTGACCCCTCAAAAATAGTGTGCTTTTCAATTTTTAATTGTTTGTGTCTTGTTTCTGAGAAGTTTAGGGGAAGTAAAATGAATGACCGGGTTGGAGATGGCTGACACGCGTAAGGCGGAAGTGAAAGGCAAGCTCCACGGTGATATGCTCGGTAGGCTCAACCTAATCGTATGACCACCAATGAAAGTGCAGTAAACTTAAAAGATATATATGTTTAGTTTCTCATCCCAGGTTGCATGGTTTAAAAGACTGAGTCCCAGCAAAAACGGGTTGAGAGTGGTAATTATACCTAGTATTCACTCTCTCACACGCCATGTCTCTGCTGTCATGACTACACCACATAATAAAAAGAAAAGAAAAAGAAAAGAAAAAGAAAAGAAAAAGAAATGAAAAAGATATAAAAAAAAATGAAAAAGAAAAGAGAATAGATAATCACTCGGTTGGTCTTCTTTGCGTGCTTAGCGGCCGACCTGATCACCAACTGATGGTTAATAAAATAAGTGGTAGTCATAACGGTGTTGCATGGTTCCTCAAGTTGGGGGTTTGTGAATCCTCAATAAACTCTGAGGTTGGGTAGGTTTTGCTGTGTACGCTTGGGTGTGGGGACAATTAAACATGACGGTAATATTGTACTATATTAAGCATGACGCATTTGGTTGAGTTTAAACGGGTCTGAGTTTAAAGCGGACAAACATACCGGCAATCACCTGGACTAGTCGAGTAACTGAAGCTGAAAAGGGTTCCTCAGTCAGATTCATACGGTTTGATCCCTTATAAACTTTCTCATGTTCTATATTGGTAAGTAGTTGTTTTTTTTTATCTTTAGTGTGTGAGTCGTTAAGTTCTTTTTGGTGTGTTTTTGTCTTGGCCAGGTTGATTTGAGAAGTCAAAATATGTTTTTCAAGGGTTTTAATGCATGACAATATGCCCCCGACAGATCTTGCCAAATTTTTAGGGGAAGGAGTATGGGATAATAAGTATTATCCGAAGGGAACTCGAGGATGATACTTATTATCTAATGGAAAAGACTTCCTCCGACAGATCTTGACAAATTTTTAGGGGAAGGAGAGGGGATAATAAGTATTATCCGAAGGGAACTCGAGGATGATACTTATTATCCGAAAAGACTTCCATAATACATAGTATCCGAAGGGAACTCGAGGATAATATGTATTATCTCAGGGGAAGTCCTTAGCTGAGGGGAAGTAATCAGCTAAGGGGAAGTCTTTAGAGGTCTTTGGGTTCAGGGGAAGTTTTATAGAAAACCCGTAATCTATATTAGGGTTTTTGGTTAAAATTATGTTAATTTGAATCAACTGAACAGATGATAATTACCTCCTAACCCAAAGACCAGTCATCACATGTCTGGTAGTGTATATTTTTTTCAAATGTGTGTCAGACAGGTTGATGATAGAAAGATGCTGCTGCTGCTCAAAGTTAAAGAACCAGCCGGACAAGACTTCCATCTGAAAAGCAACTGTTCAGGGGAAGTTGTTGGTGTCTTTACAAGTATCCAAAAATGTCAAAAGTTTTTTTTTTCAAAGAAAATGCCCACAAGTTTAGGGGAAGCTGAAGATCTCAATTCAATTCTTTGAAAAAGAAAATGATACAGAGAGCAGTCAGAGATCATGAAGTTTGAAAATCAACAATCAAGTTCTCCAAAGTTAGGAGGTTTTCAAAATTTACCCTCTAATTTTTGGAGATTCAAGACAGTTACCGAAGATTCAGCAAGAACCAGTTCTTTTAAAAGAAGCAAGTCATTGAGAATCCTCCATTTCATTGCTTGTTCAATTCAAGAAGTTCGAGCTGATGCTGATCAAGAGGAAGTCCCATGTGCCCATCATGAAACCCATTGAAGATTTTTTGCGGAAAGAATCTTCATCAACATCTTTGCCAGCCACTCAAGAAGAAGAATTTCAAAGATCGAAAACATTTAATATCACAAGCCTAGGGGAAGATTGTAGAGACTAGATTATGAGGCTTGCAATATTAAATACGTTGGGCTGGGCTTAGAGGGTTTAATTAGTATTGGGCTTAGGTTAGTTTAATTTATAGGCCATGTGGGCCATTTTAGTGTTTATAATTGGGCTAGACTTGTGTTTATGATTGGCCCAAGCACATGTATGAGGTGGTATAAATACCACCTCATTGTAACCGATTATGCAAGCTTTTCAATACATTTCTTGTGTTCACGATTTCTTTGTGTTTACTACCGTTCACGATCAGCTTCACAAGTAGAGATTCATCATTCAAGATTAGATCTTTCTCTTAGGTCTAGTCTATTTCTTCTACTTGGTTCTTGGATCAATCGTTCTTGAGGATTCCGCACTCATTTACGATCATATATCGTGTGTTTGGTTTGATTTCGGACCTACACCCCTATGTAGCTATTCTTCTTCTCCCTGCATACTTAAGGGGGGGGGGGTGTAGAGGCTAGATTATGAGGCTTGTAATATTAAATAAGTTGGGCTGGGCTTAGAGGGTTTAATTAGATTAGTAGGCTAGTTTTATTATGTTTAGGCTAGTTTACTATTAGATTGGGCATGGGCTTGGGTTTATGATTGGGCTAGTTAGAGTTTACGATTGGCCCAAGGCCTTGTAAGAGGTGGTATAAATACCACCTCATGTTTATGATCAAGGAAGCATTTGATATTGTTGTTCACGATTTCTTCAAGAGAGTTCTAGTTCACGATCAGCATTTCTTTGCTTCAATAGTAGCCGATTCCATTCAAGACTTCATCTTTCTTAAAGATCTAGTCTATTCTTCTACTATTTTCTTGAATCGATCTTTCACGAGGATTCCGCACTCGTGTTTGATTAGTATATCGTGTGTTTGGGAGATTTACATGACCTACAGGGGGGGTACATTTACTATGATCGAACGATCCCGGGAACGAACATAGTTGATGGCGTGTTTTTCGTGCACAAACACTCCTACAAATGGTGGAGGGCGTTTCCGCACGTCCTGGGCATTGACGCCATGTATAGCACAAACGTCTACAAGTTTCCATACGTTCAAATGGTGGGCGTGACCTCAACCGAAATATCCTTTCTATTTGCCAGCGCCTTCATAAGCCAGGAGCGTGAGGAAGACTTCACCTAGATGTTGGAACGGTTAAAGGAGACCATTGGAGACAGTCGCCTTTACCCAACCGTAATAATCACGGACCGAGACATTGCTCTCGTAAATGCGTGCGGGAAAGTTTTTTCCGACGATATGGACATTATGCTGCAGATTGTCCCTCGGCTACACATTACAAATATGATGTTAAAACATTTCTTTGTCAAAAGAATGTCAAATATGTTGATGCATATGGTAAAATTTTTAATAAGTCAAAAAAACCAAGAAAGTCTACTGTTTTACCCTCACTGTTAGATGAGACTTTGGTTTTCGAGCACAAAAATGCCAAATCATTTTCAAAGGTTATCAGAATTTTTTCTTCAAAATTTTGGAGACCTCTAAAGGTTAAAGCCAACGGTGACTATGTGGAAGACACTGGGTGACCAAGGCTTGTTGGGCTATATTTTATAGAAGGCATGAACATTAGTTAGTGGGCTAGTTTATTTTAGTTTTGGGCTTGTTTATTAATGGGCTTATGGGCTTAATTGTAGTTTACGATTTGGGCCATGTGGGCCGGTTTCTTGATTACGATTTCTTTAGGGTTTGTATGAGGTACTATATAAACCTCATTTGTTGATGTTTTTGACAAGCTTTTCTAATACAACTTCAAGTTTACGATTTCTGTGTGCATTCAAGTTTACGATCAGCTTCAACAAGTTAGGATTTCTCATTCAAGATTCAATCTTTCTCATAGATTGAATCTATTTCTTCTACTTGTTTCTTGAATCAATCGCATTTGAGGTTTCCGCACTCATTTGTGATCGAATATCGTGTTGACGGTTTGATCTCGGACCAACAATTGGTATCAGAGCTAAGAATCATTGATTCGAGGCTCACACGATATTGATTCAAGCAGTTTTCTGGGTTAAAGTTCTTGTTTTTGAAGATTTGAAGGGTTTCCAGGTGTTTACGAGTTCTGCTGCTGCTGTTTTGTGCGTTTACGATTGATCGTGGTTGAAGATCTTCATCAGTTGTGTGTTTACGACTTCAAGAAATCATTTTTATCGTGTTTACGATCGAGAGTTTGGTGTTTACGACTTTGCTTGGTCGTAATCAGAGTTTACGATTTTGCCTAACCGGAATCACTAGTCGTAATCATAGTTTACGACTCGTTTAATCGTAATTGGTGTTTACGATCTGTTCTTATCGGAAACGGTGTTTACGACTACGGAGTCGTAATCGGATATCGTAATCAGGGTTTACAATATTTTAAGGCGGTTTTGTGTTTGCGATTTTGGGTTTAATCAGAAACAGGTGTTAACGATCGTAATCAGGCATTTACGATCGTAATCAAGTGATTTTCATCGTAATCTCAGTTTTTGGACGTTTGGACTTTAGATTTAGGTTCCCTTTGCTATTGAAATGGATTTCGAACCGAGTATGTATCAAAAGCTGGATTTTGAAATTGGATCTATCACTCGCCCACCTAGACTCACCTCGGCGGATAACTTTTTGGAATGGAAATATCGGTTTGAAAACCACTTGAAGAGTGTTGACTTAAGATTGTGGAGAGTGGTGATTAATGGACCACATGTACCTACACATGGAGAAGGAGCTAAAGTTGGAAAAGCTAAGACTGAAGAAGAGTTTGATGATGATGACTGGGAAAGATGCAACAAGGCTGAGAGGGCGTTTGCAATTATGACCATGGCACTAACACCTGACATTGCTCAAGGATTTAAGCGCTGCAAAACAACGAAGGATCTCTGGAATGCATTAATTGTGGCCTACGAGGGAAATCCAGACATTAAGGCAAGTCGCAAGCAAATGTTGAAACAGAAATTCAATCTGTTCAACCATATCCAAGGTGAATCTTTTGAAGCACAAGTGCAAAGGTTTGTGTCTCTGATGGCAGAAATGTCAAGCTATGGTGTGGAGCCAGAATTGGAAGATAAGAATTTGAAGCTGCTGAATAGCTTACCAAAGTCTTGGAACACCAATATCTCAATCATTAAGGATAACAACAAGCTGAGTGAGCTGTCTCTTGATGAAATGATCAACAAACTCAAGTCCAAGCTAATTGATGACAAGCAGAGAGAGTTGAATCATATAAGCTCTCTTAGTTTGGCGGGAAATTAAATCAAGCTCTGTTGTCACAAGATGTGGAGGCTAAGCATGAAGTGAAGTCAACTGGAAATGGATCAAGCTCAGTCGCAAAGTCAACTGCTTTTGTGGCTCAACCTCAAGGAAGTTCAAGTGGAAATGTCAACCCTGATGATACAAATGATCCCAATTTTGCTCTTGGTATGGGTTTTATGAACAGCTACCATGCTCTCATGGCCGGAACTCTTGTGCCTACTGATATGTTGTCTGGTGAGCTGAACCAGATAAATCCTGAAGATGTTGAGATGTTGGATGTCTCATGGCAGATGGCTATGGCAGTCTTCAGAGCAAAGAAGTTCATGGCAAAGACAGGGAGAAACGTCTAGAAAGATCAAGACAAGATAAGGTAGCCATCCGACCAGCAGGCCAATCATGTCAAGATCCCAGTTGTAAGCATTTTGTGTATAGACTGTGACCAGAAATCGATTACAGTGAAAACATGGAAAAAATGACGAGGCCGGGGCTCGAACCCGCGACCTCGAGGATACGCTGCGCGCCTCAAACCACCCGGACACCTGACCCGTATGTGTTATAACCCGACCTTTATTACATTTATTATGTAACAGTTGCGCATCATCTTCTCCCCACAAACCCTAATGTCGCCGGAGTTATTTTTCCGGTCGCCGGAAAAACGTGAAATGGAACCGATTGAACCTAAAGCAACGAAAAACAAGGGAGATTGATTACCTCAAGTCGGAGGTTCAAGGAGATAAGTTTTTGATGCCGATAAAGTCCCGAAAGTGAACCCGACCACTCCGATTACGGTCTCGTATTGAACTCGATCGCTTCCCAATCGATTGTCGATGTCACTGGATGCCAAAAGGGGTTCGATGGTGCTAGAATGGTGGTGAAACAATGGCGGTTGGGTGGCCGGAAAAAGCTCCAGTTAAGGTGGTCCGCAACTCTTACGTCCGAGAGGTTTAGGAACCAGAGAGAATACAAGCAGTATGTCAAATGATGGAGAGGAACTGAGTTTATGGCTCATTACGATCAAGGTATGATCGATCGGTGCCTGTAACGGAAAGCAATTTAATCTCAATAATGACGCCGACTCGGGTGGACGTCGGTTGAAAAAAAGAGATCTCAAATAAAGATTTCCATCTTGGCAAGAACAGTCCCTGGCCACTTTACACATTAGGAAATCAAGTTTCTTCAATTACAGAAGTAGTCCCTTTAGTTTGATTGAATATAAAACAAGTTTAGGAAATGACAAGATTGGTCCCTCGAGGTTAAATAGTTTTAAACGAACTCTAACGGAGTTAACAGGGATAATCTTGGACGACGACTAAACGAATATAACTCACTACATGATTAACACTTGATGTTTATAAGGGTATAAACCCTAGATACCCACATAAAATGATATATATAATAACTCGTAGTTATTTATTTTTGTTTTACATAAAATCATAAAATAAATCGTGTGAATATATATACATATATCACATAAAATTACAAGTTAACTTGTCACATGAGGTGACAAACGTTCACATGAAGCCACGATATATGATTTACATAAAATCATAAAATATATACGTATATATATATGTATTATATATATAAGTGTTACATAAAATCATTGGATATATATAAATATATCTCACAAAAGCATAAGTATAATTGTCATATAAAATGACATAGGGTTCACATAAAATCATAACGTATAATTTACATTAAATCATAGAACATCAAACGTCTAGACTTAAGTGCATGCTCATATCGTGATGGCTATACAAAACCCTAATTTGCTAAGGTCAACACAGTCAATCACATAAATGATCACACAACATTTAATACAGTTTATGTTCAGTTAATGCCAGGAAAGGATCTGAAAATGCGGATTGTCACAGAAACTCCGACCCTTGTAAAACAGTTCGTCACACTTTTAGAAAACCAGCTGAACAAGAGAGTGAAGGGCATAAGAACTGACAATGGAACATAATTCAAGAATGCAGAGTTGAACATGTTTTGTGGTGAGAAGGGTATTGAAAGGCAGTTCAGTGCTCCTTATACACCACAACAGTGTTGGTACATGATATGTGGCAACGGGCTGGATCAGATAGAGTTTTGAAGACAAAAGTTTCAACCTAGTTTTGTGTTGGCCGAACCTTGGCCGAACCCAAGGTTCGGTGGTTCCGAACTCTGGCCGAACACCAGGTTCGGAGGTCGTGTTTTGGCAGCTTATAAATAGGTTGTTTGTCTTGTAATTTACTAGTTTTTTGAGAGAGCTTGTGTGTGAGAACTAGTGTGTTTTGTACTCTGAGTCTCTTGTAACTGTGATATTCGTTAATGAGAGATTGAGTCGTTTATTTACACCGTTGTTCTTGTTATCATTTACGTAATTGATGTCGAACTGAACCGATCCACACGCTCCAGCGTTTTCAAGTGGTATCAGAGCCATCTGGTTAAGTTTAGTTCGATTTGATTCAATTCGTGTGTCACAAAGCTCGTTTTTCATCTTCGTTTCTCAAAAATCTCGTCTAAAACACCATGTTTTACGTTCAAATTGTGTGTTTTTGCTCGTTTTTGTTCATTTGAGTAGTCTCAGCTCGAGAGGTGTCGAATTCAGTGAGTTTTTCCGAATTTTTTTGGTTTTTCGCGTTCGGCCGAACTTCACGTTCGGTGTAACCGCTCCGAACTCCAGGTTCGGAGTACGCTCGGCATAACCGCTCCGAACACCAGGTTCGGAGTACGTTCGGAGGAGTTCGGTGAAGGATCGGAGTCTGTTTCGTAGTTCGGTGAAAGTTCGGAGCTCGTTCGGAGAGCATTCAGACTATATCTCGTTCGGTGAGAGTTCGGACTAGGATCGGAGGGTCTTCGGTGTTTATAAGGTTCGTTGAGAGTTCGGAGGAAGTTCGGCGATAGTTCGGACTGTGTATCTGAGTTCGGACCTAGTTCGGAGGAAGCTCGGAGGGTATAGTAGGTTCGGACCGAGTTCGGACAAATCAGAATTTTTCAATTTTTGACAATGTCGGACTTTCAAGCGTTTGCTGCAATTCAGTCACAAATGCAAACTCTGTTGAATTATGACAATGAGATCGGGACTAATCAGAAGGTTCCTAAACTTCTCAAGTTTGAAGATTATCCGAATTGGAAGACACGTTTCGAAGCTTACATTGGAACAAATGATCCGGATGTATGGATTGCTATGGATGCACCATATGTTTATCCGGTGGGTGTTAACAATGTACCTGTTATGCAAAGAAATTTGGATCTTGCTCAAAAGACTGATTTTAACAGGGAACAAAAGGCTTATGGAATTATAACTCAAGCTTTACCAAAAGAATTGTTACATCAACTTAAAGCTTGTAAAAACTCTCATGAATTGTGGACAACTCTAAAAGAACGATGTGAAGGAAATGAACAATACAAAAAGAGCAAGAAAAAGGTTTTGAATAAAGAATTTGACAACTTCAAGCACTTTGAGGGAGAAGGTGTTCCTGAACTGATTTCAAGGTATTGCCATTTATTATCTGAAATGGATACCGTTCAAATCAAGAAGGACGATGAAGAACTTAAAGAGAAACTACTTGAAGGTTTACCATCTAAGTGGGAATCGTATGTTTTGATGCTAACAAATGATAAAGATTTTTCAAATTTGACTTTTGTGAAATTGTTGGGCAAGCTGCAAGCAAGAGATTTGGAAATGAAAAACGTAAACACTACACCTGCTGAAGTTCAGAATCCGGATGTTTATTACGGGTCAAATGCAGCTACAATTTCGGGTAAATCGGGCAAATCAACAAGTTCTGCACCAGCAACGGCTTTCATGGCTGGAAGTTCACATATGTCAAATTCAGGAACTAGTTTGGGGTCAAACAGCTATGATTTCAATTATAGTTCTGGAGGTTGTAGTACCTCGATTCCGGCAAGTAATTTGATGGACACAAGCAAGATGGCTATGTCCGTGTCAACAACGGAGGATTATATGGCACTTGTTTCTGCTTTGGTGTCATCTTATTATGGTCTTATCACTGGAAAGGTAAGCAATGCAGAGCTCACTGAGGAGGATCACGATCAGGTGGATCCCGATGACTTGGAGCTAATGGACATTAACTGGCAGTTTGCTATGCTTGCAAGGAGAGTAAAGAGATTCTTGAAAAAGACTGGTAGAAAAGACCTGAATTCTGGAGGCAGAATTGGTTTTGACAAGTCGAAAGTGAGATGTTATAACTGTTCTAACTTCGGACATTTTGCTCGAGAATGTTCTCAACCGAAAAAGCAAGAATATCAGAAATTTACTTCCAAGTCCACTGCTTCTGGAGTCAACAATTCATCAACTTCAGGGAGTCCTTCAAATTCCAAACCTAATTCTGAACCCACTAAAGCTTTAGTATCTCAAGTAGATAAAACTTATAATTGGGGTAACCAGTTTGCTGATTCATCTGCTTTAATGGTTAAACATGTGCAGGATGATGATACTATGACAGAATCTACTCAAGATGGAGATGATCTTCATAGTGAAGTAATTGGTGAAAGTTCTGTGGAAGTTAATGATGACAAATTTGCTTTCATGACAAATCTATCTGAGAAGGTGGAATCTGATGCTATTCTCTTGTTGGAAAAACAAATGCAACTTCTGACTGAGGAGAAAGAGGCATTAATTCGAGAATGCGATGCAGCGAAAGCTGAAGCAATTGATGCAGCGAATGATTTTGAAAATC
>JBCNJP010000943.1:0-17000 GCA_039602395.1 Deinandra increscens subsp. villosa | reverse complement strand
CACCGATCCGGAGCAATTATTATACCCTTGGATACTGTAAACCCAAGATACGATCTTACTAATGCATGTTTTGATCAATGTAATGAACACTAGATGTAAATAAGAGAATTCTTATTGAATCACTTGAAGATACAAAGAAGTTCTCTCTGGTTTCTCTCTCTAGAAAACACACATAGAAAGTGTAGAATGACTCAGAGTGTTAAGCTATCATTCTTACACAACCTATTTATACTTAGTTACTAAACAGGTTGCGTACCAAATGGTACGGGCGTACCATTTGGTCCGGCGGACCATTTGGTCTGGTGCCAATGATATTGTCACTAAAACTCATACTAAGACACGCTCACATAAATATAATACACGAGACACATCATAGCATATGTATATGCTCTAACAACCCCCCCTTAACGTGTAGTGTATCTATTTTCTAACTAAACTCTAGTCTTCAATCTTCAACATTGCTGCATCCGATCTTTGACTTGAAATCTTGTCAGAAATAGAGCTTGCATGGCTGGATCACTCTTGAATCATCTTCAAACTTCAAGATCCACTTGTGAAAGATAAAACATACTCCCCCTTTCACCATGCTTGAGTCTTGACACATATAACCTGCAATTTCAGAAGACAGGAACGCGGCTTCCTTTTTTCTTTTGAAAAATTAATTTAATCTTGGCACAAAACTTCTCTTCGAGAATCCAAGATAGATTTTGAAATTTTGATTTCGTATCACATGTCGATCGGTCAAAAACAAATAAGAAACAAAATCTTTTTGGTTTTTTTTGTTTAAACTTTATATCAAAACACACCGAATTTTTTTTTGATTTTTCTAAATTTATGCTAAAACACACCTAAAATCTTTTTGGAATTTTCAGATATGACACATAAATGCAATAAAGAATCAGACACTATTTTTGTCTTTTGCGAGAAAGATCACAACTTGGGATCATATTGAACCTAACATGCTGAACTACATTTCAATTTCAAATACTCCAGCACACAAGTCATGTCGATTACTTGTATAATTTGTCCATCTTAAACTCAGGCACAATCATACTCATAACATCTAGATATGTTTTTGTATTGATTTGATTTACTTTGACCAGTGTACCGCACACTATCAAACATACGCAGATATGTATTTTCTTTTATATTTCACACTGTGATTTCATTTGTGATTTAATCACATAATGATTGTACTCATGATTTAGTCAACTGTGTTCCATGCAAAAAGAAATAAGAACGTTAAATCGTCTACCTTAAGGTCGATCTTTCGATACGCAGATAAGGCCTCGGATTTAACAATATAAGAAAATAAAAACAAGTTGAAATTGTATAACCCAACAACAATCAGGTCGGTACTCCCATACACGCAGAGAAAGTCCGATGAGTTATACGAAACACCAAAGAAAATAAAGTAGAATGTCAAACGAACAACAATCAGGTCGATCTTTCGATACGCAGAGAAAGTACGATCGTTTGACAAAATAAAGAAAATCAAACAAGTTTAAATCTTTGCAAAATGAACACATGTATACACAGTGACTTCTCATTTTCTTTTTCACATATCTTTTTCTTGATATATCATGAGATACGCATCAAGATGTTGTCCACTTGGTCAAGCATTAATATTTAATGTGTTTATCACATCTGAATACTTTCTGATTGAATGCCGAGCCTACCAAGCACATCGAACAATGATCTTATGGCTTTTTCATCTAATTTATCCACAAGTCAGACACGTAAGCCAATGTACCATCATTTCCCAATCATGTCGGATACAATTTCTCATTTTTTAATGTTTTTGTATTTTTCCTTTTTTTTCCCCTTAAAATGAAAACTCTATTTTTGGATTTTCATTTTAACAAAAACAAAAAGACACTATTTTTGGTATGTGCAATTTTCTCCCCCTAAACTACATACGAAATGTAAAAGAAAGAAAATTGACCTTTCGACATGGACACCTTGCAGTTTTAGCTTTCAGAAAAATTGCAATTTTGAAATTGATATCACATGTAATTTAACTTAAACCAGCAGAATACACCTCTATCAGCAACTTTTTAATCACCAATAGATTTTCTAGAAGTACCTGCCCATTGGTCAAACACATCAGTTTATAAATGACCCGAAGCGAATTTCTTCTGTTCGACCAGTGTCCTGGTTTTGCTTTAAAATCACTTTAGGTTTCCAAATTTGTTGTTTTGGTAAATCGGTATCTGATGAACCAGTCACAGTTGACTGTGACGAACATCCGACATATGAATCATTTTGAAATTTTGGTAAAAATTTTCTTGGACGTTTGAAAAATGTCGGTGGAGATTCATCAAACACTCTGCCATATTCATCAACAAACTTGTATTTGGCAGATTTACCAACATATGGAACCTTTCCTCCTTTTTGTGTAGAAGCCGCAGAAATCGGACACACTTGTGCCATATGTCCTTTTTGTCGACAGTTATAACACAAGCGGTTGTTGATATTTCTCCTCTTGGGAACCTGCATAGCTTCACAAAAATAAGCATCATCAAAATGATCATAAAATGTATCATATACCTGAAATTGATGATCATGAACCCATTTTGATTGTTGGGCTTTGTGAATATGAATTGGATCCTCCAGAAGAAAATTTAACAAATTGCTGCTTTTTGTTATGGGGATCAGCATTCTTCACAAAAACTTCTGATATTTTCTGAGCATCTACGCAATGAAGTGGAAATTGTTTGTCATAAAATATTTGTTCCGAACCCTTGAGCTTGTAAAACCTCTTGGGTTGAACCTTTTTAGCATTAAACACATCCTTCTTGACTTGTTTTAAATTAATGTTCTTTAAATTCTGTTGTTTTAAATCTTGAGCCCCATCAGCGTTAACATTTTTGAACTTGAAACCCAAACCAACATGTTTCCCTGGAATCTTCTCTCCAGAACCAGATACATTATGTCCATTCTTCGCGAGACGAGAAAATTCAGCTTTAACTTGACCAACATTCTTTTGTTGATAGAAGATAGTCTCATCAATATCAGTAGAAGAACTAATCTTCTCGGTTAAACTAGCTGATTTCTCTTCTTTAGTAGTGGAAGAATCAAACATAACACTTTCAGCTTTTTGTTCTTTCTGTGACTTCACAACCTTTTCTTTATTTGATTTATAATTAACAAATTTAGAATAATCACCAGCTTCAACATTTTCCTTCAGCTCGTGAACTCCTTCTTTTAGACTTCCTGGTGGTGAAATTGTTTTGCTAAACATTTTCTCAAAATTTTCATCTTTAGCCAAGAAACTTGTAAAAGATTGGGAATTGGTGACATTGTTCAACACACGATTTGCATCAATTACTTGAATCTTCAAATTGGAATCTTTTGTTGAGCTTCAGCCAGTTCTTTCTCTGATGCAATCAATTTCTTAGCAACTTTGTGAGTTTCATATTTTTGCAATCTCATATTATCAAGTTCAGCAAACAACTCTTTCTTCAATTTATCTTCATTTCTTTTCTAAATATCCAAATTTGCATTTTGCAATTTATTCACTCTTACTAACTCCCTCTTCTCATCAAGCAACTTCTCCACATCAATCTGATAAGACTTAATCTGGGCAGCTTGTTCACCAGAAGTTTTGTTAAGCATATCAAGCTTAACCTTGGACTTCTCAAACAAATTATTGAAATCATTGGCAGCATCCTCAGCTTCAGCCTTCCATTTTTCAACTTCCTTGACTAACTCAGTCTTTTCTTCAATTATTTTTCAATCTTGATCTTTTCAGATTCTGCAGTGTCACTTTTCAATTCTTCAATTTCTTTCGGTAATTCAATACACCTCTTACATCATGAAGAAATTTTGTCTTCTTTCCTATGTGTTTCATCATTCAACCAATGATCATCTGTAAGCAAATTTTGAATCTTCTTATTCTTCTGTGAAACCACTTCAAATTTACCAATCAGATGAGAGAATTTGGACATCAAACTTTCAGTTTTGCTTGTCATAAAGACAGAATCAGATATTTCGTGAGCATTATTATGACATTTCTCCAATTCTTTTATCAGAATACTATTTTCTTCGGTCAACTTTTTCAACGTCTTTTCTAACTCCTCAATCTCATCATTAGAACTCTTGTTTGACCTTGGATTCCGTTAAAGTTGCATATTGTGATATTCGCATATTATCTTCAGATTATCCCACAATACTTTCGATTTTCGACAATCCTTAAAATATACAAACAACTCTGTTGATAATGCCAACTTGATAAATACATATGCCTTCTTTTCATTTTCATACTGCTTCATTTCTGCATTTGAAAGATCCATTCTCCATATAGGATCTCCATGAAAATCAGTTGGATAGACCTATAGCTTATTGATCGGAATCCACAAATCTTTATCCACAGTATCAAGATATGTTTTAAATTTTGTTACCTAATTTGGATAATCCTCAAACTTCATCAATTTTGGCACAGTCTGACGATGACCTGCAACGAATGCATCAATTTCTTTCATTTTGAAAATTGTGAAATTGAATAACAAAACTTCAAACTCGAAAATGAATGTCTTAGAATTTGATTTTGAAGATCAACTTTGAACGAACAATGTAGAGCTCGCCGAGACGATCAATTCGAGTACTTATGGCTCTCGTAGCGATTTACGATGCAAAAGTTATAACCCTTTTAAGAAACTGCCAGCGGACCAAATTTCAGTAGACCAGATTTCAGCGGACCAAAATGGTACGGCGGACCAGAAAATAACTGCCATGGACCAACTTGAAGATTTCCAAGAGGACCAACGGCGGACCAAATTTTCTTGAGGCGGACCAGAAACGTACCACGCTGATTGACGGATTTTTGCGAATTTTGACAATTTGGACTTGAATTTGCTTCAGAAAGGTGCGAAAACTCACTAGGAACACTCAAAAATCATTTTTTACCTCGGAGACACTCGGAATTGGAAGAATTTGATGAAAAATGAAGAAAACCCACACTTTCTCACTCTAAAAATCCAAAAATTGATCAAAAACACAGCAGTAGAGCAACTAAATGCTCTGATACCACTTGTAAAACCGAGATACGATCTTACTACTGCATGCTTTAATCAATGTATTGAACACTAGATGTAAATAAGAGAATTCTTATTAAATCACTTGAAGATACAAAGAAGTTCTCTCTGGTTTCTCTCTCTAGAAAACACACACAGAAAGTGTAGAATGACTCAGAGTGTTAAGCTATCATTCTAACACAACCTATTTATACTTAGTGACTAAACAGGCTGCGTACCAAATGGTACGGGCGTACCATTTGGTCCGGCGGACCATTTGGTCCAGTGCCAATGATATTGTCACTAAAACTCATACTAAGACACGCTCACATAGATACAATACACGAGACACATCATAGCATAGGTATATGCTCTAACAGATACCTAATCCAAACCCAACAGCGCCCTGTACCCATTGCTTGACTGAATGAACTGTCTTCCCTCTCATGCCTTTGCCGAGCAATGAGTGAATATTCTTAGGACAATATAATACCCGTCTCCACTTCCTAGAAAGAAAGTGGGGCTAGAGTGACTACCCGAGGCGGGGCTTGTTAGACCTAGTAGATCTACTAAATATTTGCCCGCTATCAAACCCGATATTCATGGTACGATGCAGAAGGACTTTTATGAATTGGCAAATTGAACTTCGCTATGGTCACAATGTAGTATATTAGCTAAAAGAGAGTTTATGAAAATGAAAACGTTACCACATGTCTTCTCCCCCAAAAGTAAAACAAGTAAAAGTTGGGCCATGAACTCACCTTATGGTGCAATTTAGTAATCCAATAATCAATGCTTGAACAACTGACGGTGAATCTTCCTAGACATCACCTATGACACATAACAGTGTGAGTGTTGACTGTGTTCACTGACTGTCCCGACAACGCGTGGACATTAGACAAGTTGACTTGAATGCACATCGGTGATTAATTTAGGTTTTCTAATATGTATCCTAACACCTATATCACATATAACATATTACGTCATGGCAGGTATTAAAACATCACAATTCATTACGACGTTATCCCGCATATACGATGTACGATCGACGGGGCAATCATACAAAGTCTTGTCATTCTCATCGAGTTTGGAGACTTAGGACTTGTATACCCGTATAAATCATAATCTATTTAATCTAATAACATGTAATCATACGACCAAGCACTTACACAATCATACGCATGCATCACATAATTTTTTTTCGATGAATATATATTTACCACATATGAACCAAGTTCACATGAAAACCACATTTAGCATATACAAATGCATACGAAGCATTCACATCATCAAACATACAAGTCACAATATCCCACGATCTCATTTCATTTATTAAAAAATATTTAATTAAATATATTATTTTTCCAAGCAAGTTTCCAACCTAGCTTCAAGGTTATCATCCGGTTTGCATTCACTAACATAAATCGTGTCACGTTTACATAGATCAAGCATAGATCATCCATTAAAACCCAAGATCTAGCATGCTTATGCATCAAAATACGGGTTTTTATCAATTATATAACGTAAAGCTTGCGACTTTATAACTCAAAGTCACTTGATCTATCATCATCAAGCACATCAAGCAAGAATCCATCATCAAACTGATGCCTTTATCATCATTAAACATAGCAAAACCTAGATCTATACTTGCAACATCATCCATCATCATATCCATGCATAAAAATCATATTTATATCATATATCATCAAACTTTATAACATATATCACTAGATCTATGCGTTATATCACCATCTAAACATCATGTGATAATAAATCTAGCATAAAGGTAGGAATTCGATGATTTCAAAGCAAGAACGAAGCAAAGAAACACATACCGAATGATCACGAATGAAAATGATGATGATTTAGGTTTATAAATGTAAAACCCTTTAAGTGCAACAGTCTTTAATAATTGATATACGACTCACACGCATCAATGGCACACGCGCATCATGTTCATACAATCACACAAAGTCATGAATTCTGAAATAGGATAAATTTGCACACAAAATTTGTGACAGTAGATTGATTGACTAAACGATGTAATTAGAACGTGTATGAGTAGCCAAAAGAAAGCCAAGGTACAAACATATTGCACCCCAGCAGTTACAACACGAATAATCACATAAATTCATCTCCCCAAGACCAGCCCATAACCTGGTCTCAACCTAGAATTAAGATATTAAATTTTTCAGGTGTGTAAAATACTACAATCCAAACATATTTCATGTAGAACCCAAAAATTAAGTCACATAGTAGCATGCCCAAAATCATCATACGAAATAGTAAGTCCGGGAAAGGTGCTGTTTGCACAGTGATCTTTCTACCTCCGGTTCAGTGTCCAAACAGATGACTAAGAGTACATAATTATAGCCAAAATAAATCTAAGACACTAATTTTTATTATACAAAAAGAATCACTCAATTTAGATTAAAATTGAGTGAGTTATGACACTTAGAAGTTGTCATATATTTCATATCACTACTCTTAAGTAAAAATGTGTATGATGCATTTAACGACCAGTAACATATTCAAAACATATATTTATACCACCAAACTTTAAAGAGAATAATTTCCTTATAACCATTACATTTATCATTTGAAAGTCACACACATAGCACACGCGCATCATGTTCCTACAATCACACAAAGTCATGAATTCTGAAATAGGACATATCTGCACACAAAATTTGTGACAGAAGATTGACTGAGCAAACAATGTAATTAGAACGTTTATGAGTAGCCAAAGGAATGCTAAGACAATAAATATTCATATGAAAAAAGAATTACGTTCATTAGATCAAAGTTGACCAAGTTATGACCGGTGAAAAACACCTAAAAATTCTGACAACTTCCGTTTGAAAAATGAGATTTCCCAATTGGTGGCTAACATTAGTTTTGCCCAATATTTTAAACATCTTGCACCATCATATAAATAATATTACATTATTCAACATCATACATCAATTTTATAGATTCATAATGCATCCAAATAAATCAAACACATTCAATAGCATACTATTGTGAGAATCAAAGCATATCAACAAGCATATAACAATTCATGATCATCAATTTTGCATGTATATATAAATAAAATCACACCATGTAACATCAAGAATTTCAAATTCATGATTTAGGGTTTTTACCTTGGGTGCAAAGAAAGGAAGTAAAGGTGAAAGGGTGTCTTCCTACACTTGCTTGCTCTTGTAGAAAACCCTTGGATCCTCTAAACCTTGCTCGAACTCGAAGAAAAGAGGGGGATTGCTTGCTTTGAAGCTGCCGAATTTTAGGAGAGGTGTTAGTACCTGGTATTAAGTGGAAGATGATACTGCACATACCGAGGGGGAGTTTGTTAGTACCTGGTTCCTGATCATCATGTGAAGTATCGAGTACAAGACAAAGTCATGCATGTTGGCTGCTATCCGAACCCTTGGCGAACTCCAAGTTCGGACAAGTCTGAACTTGTCCGAACCTGAGGTTCGGACCATCGGTATTTCAGCTCTATAAATAGTTTGTCTTGTGTATTGTTTAGCAACTTCTTGATAAATCTTGTATGTGAACTCCGTGGTATATCTCTGTGGTCTAATACAAGTGTCATTGTATTTACTCATCGCGTTCATCTTGTTTTACATTGATTTCATTACGACTAAGTAGATGATCCACCGCTCACGCATTTTTAAGTGGTATCAGAGCATTTGGTTTGCTCTACTGGCCGAAAATCATTGTTTTTCGGAGTTTTGAGTCAAAATTTCACAGTTTTACGAAACTGAGTATCATTTTTGAGTTCGTTTGATCTTCTCTAGTGTGCTTTACGTACAAAATCTTCTCCTAGATTGTCTCTCTTGAGTATATCTGAGTTCCTGTCAAAAACCTTGTTCAAATTCTCTCAAAATCTCGAAAATGATGTTAAAAGTTTTCGGGTTCGTTTGAGGTTCGGACTTCATCAAACTTAACCAATCCAAACTCCTAATTCGGAGACAGTTCGGCTAAATTTTCACGAACTCAAGGTTCGGACAGTGTTTGGAAATAGTTCGGTCTAGGTTCAGACAACGTTCGTTGCTTAGTTGGTTCGGAGAGAGTTCGGATCATCTGAAGGTGAGGTTCGGACAGACTTCGGTCAATTATCTGTTCGGCTAAGGTTAGGCTTAAGTTTGGTAGAGGTTCGGAAGAGGTTCGGCACAGGTTCGAAGTGAACAGTAACCAGAATTTTCAAAATATCTGATTTTCAAGCGTTTGCTGCAATTCAAAATTCCATGCAAGCTACAACGTAAACTATGTATAACTATGATAATGAAATTGGAACAAGTCAGAAAGTTCCCAAATTATTGCGATTGGACGATTATCATAGTTTGGCTACACGATTTAAAGCACATGTTAACACAAATGATATTGATATGTGGTTGTCATATCATGAACCATATGTTTATCCCAAAGATGCATCTAGTGAACCAATTCTTCAAATTAAATTCAATAATGATCAAAAGAAAGCATATCAAGCTGAAAAGAAGGCGTATGGTACTTTGACAATGGCATTGCCGAAAGAATTATTACATCAATTTTCTGCTAACTTTACATCATACAGATTATGGAATGCTTTGCAGAAAAGATGTGAGTTTCAAACATTATCAGGATGAATCAATTTCGTATCTAATTGCAAGATTTGCACATCTGATTAGTGAAATGAGTCTGGTGAATCTTACAAAGGAAGATTCAGAATTGAAAGAAAAGATTTTAGAAGCATTACCAGAAAAGTGGGAAAATGAAATTGCTTGAGCGTGTGGATCGTCTACTTAATCGTTATGAAATTAATGTTATACGAGCTAGAACACAGAGAGTAAATACAAAAGACTTGTATCAACCACTAAGAGAACCACATAGTACACAGAGAATATGACCCGCAGAAGTTACTGAATTCTATTACAAGACAACTATATATACTAGTGAGAACTCACTGGTCCGAACCTCAGGTTCAGACCTGTTTGGCCCTGTCTGAACTCCAGGTTCGGCCTGAGTTCGGACCTCAGCAATCTTGTATGTTTCGTCTTGTATTCGATACTTCACATGACGATCTAGAACCATGTATCAACAGAAAATTATGTGATGATGGTTACTCATGATAAAGAATATTCTAGTCTCAGTTACATTGATTTGATTCAAAGGATACAAGCAAGGGATATGGAGTTGATGGTGAATAAATCACTTCCTTCACAAATCCAGAATCCAGCGGTGTATCATGGTGAAAATGTATCTACAATCAATACTGGGAAATCTAATATTCTTAGTTCCGCACCCCCTACAGCATTTCTTGCAGGTAAATCTGAAATTCCTAGTTATCTTGTTGGTTGTAGTGTTTCTATTGGTTGTAATGTTTCTACTCCTCTATTAAAACTTGTATCTCGTATCTTCAATCAAACTCTTCCTTGGTCTTGATGATGAGTTCAATATTGAATACTTGATATTGCATCATGTGTAATCTCTTTATCAACAATATTTAGAAGACTTGAAGTTGTGATGTTCTTTTTCCACTTAGAAACCTGCCAACATAAATAATCTTGGCGCAAAACGTCTCTTCGAGACTCCAAGATATTTGATTTTGAAAATTGATTTTGTATGTCGTGTTGATCAATCGAAAACAAAACGATAACAAAATCTTTTTGGCTTTTAGAAACTTTATATCAAAACACACCTAAAATCTTTTTGGTATTTTCTGATAAGAAAAGTAAATGCATTACAGAACCAGACACTATTTTTGTCTTTTGCGAGAAATATCACAACTTGGGATCATATTGGTCATAGCATGCTGAACTACACTTCAATTTCGATTATTGAAGCACATAAGCCATGCCGAATGTAGATATAATTTTTCTAACTTTAAACTCTGGCATAATGATACTTATAACATCTGGATATGTTAAAGTATTGATTAGTTTTGCATTGACCGGTGTACCCCACACTATCAGACATACTCAGATATGCTTTGCTTATCACACTTTGTGATTTCATTTGCGATTTTAATCACATAATGATTGTAACCCTGATATAGTCAACTGTGTTCCATGCAAAAAGAAATAAGAATGTTAAATCGTCTACCTTAAGGTCGATCTTTTGATACGCAGATAAGGCCTCGGATTTAACAAAATAAGAAAATAAAACAAGTTGAAGTTGTATAACTCAACAACAACCAGGTCGGTACTCCCATACACGTAGAGAAAGTCCGATGAGTTATACGAAACACCAAAGAAAATAAAGCAGAACGTCAAACGAACAACAATCAGGTCGGTCTTGTGGACACGCAAAGAAAGTCCGATCGTTTGACAAAATAAAGAAAATCAAACAAGTTTAAATCTTTGCAAAATGAACACATGTATACACAGTGAATTCTCATTTTATTTTTCACATATCTTTTTCTTGATATATCTTGAGATAGGCATCAAGATGTTGTCCACTAGATCAAGCATCAGATTTGATTTATTGTATATCATATTCGTATACTTTTTGATTTGCCGAGCCTACCTTACACATCGATCAAATGGTCTTATGGCCTTTTCATCTATTTTATCCATGAGTCAGACAGTGTTAGCCAATGTACCATTATTTCCCAATCATGTCGGATACAATTTCTCATTTTTCAATGTTTTTGACTTTTTGCATTTTTTAATGTTTTTATCTTTTCCAAATTTCTCCCCCTAAAAATGATAACTCTATATATAGATTTTTCACGATTTGTAAAATAACACACTATTTTTGGATTTTTTCAAAAACAAACTCCCCCTCAGAATCAGACGGAGGTAAAACAAAAACAAGAAATTGTCAACCAACGTGAATACTTGAAGTTTTAGCCTTTTGAAAACCAAATGATTTTGAAATTTAGTTTTAAATTATCACAGATATTCCACAATCAACAATTTTCAATCACCGAAAGGTCTTCCTAAAATACCTGTCTGACACCAAATAAAAGATTAGTCGCTTTGGGATCGACCCGATTCAACAGCGTCGGGTCGCCCGATTAACAGGATTGACCTGGGAATTTAGCAGTTATCACATCATCCCTTGTTAAAGAATTTTCGTCCCAAAAATTTCCTCAAGTCTTCGCGGTTTTCGAGGAAAGAAAAAGAAAATTAGGGTTGTCACATCATCCCCTTGTTAAAGGAATTTTTCCCCAAAGTTTTAACTAGTACCTTGGTTTGACGTGGAAGCTTGTTTGAACAGGTGAGGATATTTCTTCCTCATTTGGTCCTCTCGTTCCCATGTCAACTCCGGTCCACGCTTAGAGTTCCATCTCACATTGACGATGGGAATTTTGTTTCGTTTCCATGTTTCTCCTCGCATCCCATTATTTCCATGGGTTGCTCGATGAATCACAGTTGTTCATCGATTTACAGTTCTTCCAACAAAACTATGAGAGTATCATCAGCCAAGCACTTCTTCAGGTTTGGAACATAAAACACATTGTGCACTCCAACCAATTCCAGTTGTAGGTATAAACGGTATGCAACGGGACCGATCTCTTAAGTGATCTCGTTGGGTCCTATATAGCGCGGGTTTAGTTTTCCTCGTTTCATAAAGGGCACAACACCTTTCCAAGGTGATAATTTCAATAATACCTTGTCTTTGACCTCAAATTTTAATGGTTTTCGTCATTTATCGGCATAACTGTTATGTCTATCTCTGGCTACTGTCATACGATTTCTAATTTGCACGATTTTCTTCGTAGTTCCATGCACAAGTTCTGGTCTAGTGAGTTGGCTCTCGTCAACCTCGGCCCAGCATATCGACGATATGCATTTTTGCCCGTAAAGAGCCTCAAATGGCATGACTCAAATACTGGTATGGTAGCTGTTATTATAGGAAAACTCCACTCGTGGTAAATGAGTTTCCCAAATTTTCCCAAAGACAACTACGCATGCCCGAAGCATATCCTCAAGAGTTTGGATGGTATGCTCCGACTGTCTATCTATTTGCGGATGATAAGTGGTACTCATATCTAAGCGAGTAGCTAACGCTCCATGCAAGGATTTCCAAAATCTATTGGCAAATTGGGCATCTCTGTCAGAGATGATGGATATAGGCACACCATGACATCAAACAAATTCCTTTATATAATATTTTGCGAGTTTCTCTGTTTTGTCAGTCTCTTTGATGGGTAGGAAGTGCGCGGACTTTGTTAGTTTGTCTATTATGACCCATATCGTGTCGTAGCTACCTGATGAACGGGGTAGTCCCATGACAAAGTCCATAGAGATTTCTTCCCATTTCCATACCGGGATCTTGGATTGTTGCAATAAACCTGCTGGCTTCTGGTACTTAGCATTGACTTTCGAGCATATCAGACATTTCCTGACGTATGAAGCGATATCCGCTTTCATGTTGGGCCACCAATGAAGTAGCTTTAGATCCTGGTACATTTTTTCCGAACCTGGATGAATAGAGTAACATGACTTGTGAGCTTCGTCCATGACTAGCTCTCTCAGACTCCCATAGTGGGGTACCCAGACCCGATCATTGTAATAAAAAAGGCCATCAGCTTTTACCTCAGAAGTTCTATCGATTCCACACAGTGATTACGACTCGAAGTTCTCTTATTTTAGGGCCTCTCTATAGGCGTCTCGAATTATATTCGTTAGTCCAGTATGGATCGTCAATTGTAGAGCTCGACCCCGTCTGGCTTTAACATGTTCTTTTCTGCTTAGGGCATTGGCCACTACGTTGGTATTTCCTGGATGATACTTTATCGCTAGATCATAGTCGTTTAGCAATTCGACCCCCCTACGCTGCCTCATGTTGAGTTCCTTCTGTTCGAATATGTGCTGGAGGCTCTTGTGATCAGTGAATATCGTACACTTTGTACCATATAAGTAGTGCCTCCAAAATTTCAAGGCAAACACTACCACGCCCAACTCTAGATCGTGGTTTGTGTAATTCTTTTCATGGGACTTTATTTGCCTGGATCCGTATGCAATGACCTTATCTCTTTGCATTATAACACAACTAAGTCCCTGGATTGACGAGTCACAATAGACCTCGAAGTCGTCAACCCCATCAGGTAAAGATAATATGGGTGCGGTATAGATTTTCTCTTTCAAAGTTTGGAAGAATGCTTCTTTCTTGTCGCCCCATCTGTACTGAACCCCTTTGTGCATGAGAGAGGTTAACGGTTGAGCCATTTGAGAGAATCCCTTTATGAAACGACGGTATTAGCCCGCCAAGCCTATAAACTAGTGATCTATGTGGGTCCTCGTGGGGTAGACCAAGTTTTAATATCCTTGATCTTGGTTGGGTCAAAATGGATACCTTGCTCGTTGACGATGTGACCTAGAAATTGAACCTCTCGGATCTAGAAATCGCACTTAGAAAACTTCACATAGAATTGTTCCTTGTTTAACTATTCTAGAATTAGCCGCAGATGTTGCTCGTGTTCTTCTTTGATTTTTGAATAGATTAGAATGTCGTCGATAAAAATTATGATGAACTGATCTAGATAAGGTTTGTAGACGCGGTTCATGAGATCCATGAACACAGCTGGTGCGTTTGTTAGGCCGAAAGGCATGACTAAGAATTCATAATGGCCATAGCGTGTTCAAAAAGTTGTCTTTTCTATGTCCTCTTCGCGGACTCTGAGTTGGTGGTAGCCAGACATTAAGTCAATCTTGGAATAGTAACTGGATCCTTGAAGCTGGTAAAAAAGATCCTCTATTCTTGTATGTGGAAGAGGCTATTGATTCTTGATAGTGACTTTCTTGAGCTCGCAGTAATCAATACACATCCTAAAGATGCCATCCTTCTTTTTGACAAATAATATCGATGATCCCCACGGTGACGAGCTAGGTCTAATGAAACCCATATCTAGCAAATTCTACAGTTGTGTGGATAGCGCATGCAGTTCGTTCAGCACTAAACGATATGGTGCATGCGCGATAGGAGCTGCTACTGGGCGAGGTCAATTCCAAATTCTACTTGCCGATGAGGAGGAAGGCCAGGTAGTTCCTTAGGAAATACCTTTGGGTAATCGCTTATGATCGGGAAGTCTTTAATTTTTCTCTTAACCCTGGTCTGGTCTGTAACTGTGGCCAGGATTGCTATGTGTCCTTTCAGGGGACACTTCTGTGCCTTGAGGTATGCTATGATTTCGGAGACAACACCTCCCTTTTCTCCCTGAATTAAGAGTACTTCTGATCTTGCTATAGGTATTCGTATGACCTTTTCTTGACTGATTATCTCCGCCTGGTGTTTGGATAGCTAGTCCATGCCCACTATCACGTCGAAACTACCAATGGTAAAAGGCATAAGGTTTATACTTAGTTTAGGACCTGATAGTTCTAATGTGTAGTCCTCAATTAAGTGAGTGGCGTCAAGAAGCTTAACATTTGCTAATTCGACTGTGTACCTAGCTTTTAGTGGAGTTTGGGTTTCCTTAATCAACTTACAGAATTTAGTCGAGATAAAACTTTTCTCAGCACCAGTATCAAAGAAGACATTTTCAAAGTAGTTGTTTAGAAAAAACTTATCGGTAATGACGTTCGCATCGTTTCTCGCTTCACCTGATCCGATAATGAACGCTCTCCCTTTGGCGCCATCTCCACCTTCCTACCACCATCACCACCACCGTTGTTATTGCGGTGATTGTTGTTGCCATCATTGTTGTTATTCTTTCGGAGCTGCGGACAATCCTTATTTATGTGTCCTGGCTTTCCACACTCAAAACACCCCATGGGGCCTTCATTATTCTGATTAAGTCGATTCGAAAGTTCACCCCAACAGTTCTTTGTCACGTGACCCGCTTTTCCACAACGTTTAGAATTCAAACCCCAGCTACAGTTCCCAGTGTGGTGATGGTTGCACCGATTGCGAAAGGGGGATTTCTGTGACAACCCGTAAGTTTCATAAGTCAAATCATATAATAATACGTGTAATTACTTGCTGCAATAGTTACTGGCCAAGAAATATAACCTGGTTGAAGAAAACTTACTTCAATAGTCCATGGAATATCATTGCTCTAATCGCTGGGATCGTCATTTTTGCCTTAACTGTGGTTCAGACAATCTTTACCATCAATTCTGCTTAATCAACAAGTAAATTTTTTTAATGTAAGTTTCATCTTCTTCACTTTTTGTTGTTCACTTTTAGACTAGATATACTATTTTAACTGTTATATATGTTTGATTGTCTTCTTCACAAAATTAGACATGAAACTGGAATTAACTTTATTTAACATGTTTCATTGATTAGACATGAAACTGGAATTGGTACTAAACTTTTTTAATTCCATCAACCAAAATTTATGATCACTTCACTAAATCAGAAGTTATAGTTATAAGTTATCTCCAACTTTTTATTGGGATTGATTTTAATTTTTTGATAAAACTCCAAATGACTCAAAAACATTCTCACAAATGTCTCTATATATAAAAATATATATATATACACTTTATGTCTACCTCACGTGTACTATAACTTACCATTCGTACATACACAAAACATATAACGCGTCTCATATTGGATTGCGTGACAAAGTTCGATACTTAGTGATATACGTGGAAATTCTGTAAAGCCACCGTAGGCTTAGGTTGATTTACTATAAACATACGCTAAGCCTACGGAGAACCCACAATTTCTGTGGGAAAGGTCATAAAAGTGAAGCACTGTAAGGCCGACTATGGTACATAACAATTTCTGAAAGGTTTCCGGGAAAGATTTATAAATATTTTTTCTAGCATAATAATTATTACAAGGTTGTGGTCTTACTTAGCGTTACGCTTACATGTTTTTTTTTTTGTTGTACATGTTTAGGTGAATGATCGTCTCGTATGGCAAAAAAAACTTTCATCCGGGGTTGCTTATTTGGATGGCTACTATTACATTGTGTTGTCTATTTGTGTAACATTCATCTTTTAAGATATTGCAATTAAACAGTTGAGACCTGCAATTATACATTGTGTTATCTCTTATTTTATTTACTTAAATTGTTAGTTACATCAACCTAAAGTA
>JBCNJP010000941.1:0-15000 GCA_039602395.1 Deinandra increscens subsp. villosa | reverse complement strand
TGTTGCAGGAACTTATACTTGAGCTATGTTGTGATCACGCTAGAATTGCTGGACCTAGATTAAAGACTTTAAATCAGTTAATATGTATTTTATGTTTACTTCATTGTACATTATCTTTAATTAATTAATGAAAAAGGGCATGTTTAAGTATTACAACTTAATTTTAGTTGTCATGTGCATCTGGACAATCATTGCGCCCCGACATATTCCGCCGTCGGTTGGGGTGTGACAACAAGTGCATACTATTTAATCGTAATTTGTTAATTAATGAAGTTAATCAACATTTTTGTTCATTGCCCAAAGTGTAACCCTTTGTTTCATGCCTCGATAGTAACGTTGATATTATCCGACGATCAGACACCTTAAATCCAACAGTCTCTTGTAGAGAGACGGGGGCGTGTTCTCAGTAACAGACACGCGGGCGTGTTGTCAGAGTGAACAGTGCCACAAGGGCGTGTTGTCAGGCTGGCACAACCTGTTGTCAAATGATGGTATCAAATGTCACGTCAGCATCCACGTTAGCAATCAACCTTCAATTGCAAGTGGCACGAGGCATGCTAGAGAGGCACGACCTGTGTTAGGTCTAAAAATACAAAAGTCTTCGGTTTTCTTTAATTGTTTTTGGCATAAATGTCTTCTTTTTGTATTCTAGACCTTGATCGTCCTGAAAATCAAATAAGAAACAATTTAACACTTTTTTATAAACGATCCAAAAGTGGGAAATATTTCATATTAAAACATGTATAATTTGATGCATATTAGTATCCCTAAGTATTTAAAAGGAAAGGTACCCACCTGACATCTAATTCTTCTAGCAAGATCAGTTACCACACCATGCTTTAACTCATCCCAAATCTTCTACTTTTCTGTTAATTCATCTTCAAACCTGAGGCAATGAAGAAACATCTGAGTATCCCTTCCAAGTTAAGAACACTGCTTATCGAAGCTTCTCTGGTGAAGATCGCATCATCCGCCAAAAATAAGTGGGAAATAACCGGCCCCCATTCAGCAATTTTAACCCCATGAAATATCCCAATCTACTAGTTTTGTCCGTAAAAACTTCTACGACCTCTATGACTAAAGGAAACAAAAAGGGTGAAGGAGGTCACCTTGACAAACACCTTTTGTAATAGCAAATTCTTTGGTCGGGGCACCATTAACCAAAATAGAAGGCCTAGATGAGGATAGAGTACTCATAATCCAAGTAATCTGTTTAGTAGGAAATTCCATATGGTCTATAATCATGTTTAGAAATGACGAATTAAATTGAATCAAAGGCCTTCTCGAAGTCTACTCTAAGAATTAGAAATTGATGTTTAGTTTTTTTAGACCATAGAATGATCTCATACACAATGACCGGACTATCAAGAATGCTATGATTTTTTATATTGGCGGATTGGGAGGGAGTAATGATATCCTCGAAGGTGCATTTAATGAGATTTATAGGGCAACAAGATGTTGCGATTAGCCGCGCTTCGCGGCGGGCAACGTTATGAATCTGTTATACTGTATCAGTACTTATGAATCCGTTTAGTGCAGCAATACACCCTAACCCTATGCACTTGTACCTACACTTCCTCATTTCCTACAATTCCTCATTTTTCCATATCCATGAGTCCAACGAAACCGCACATGCACACCTTGCAAACCGAGTATGCGTGAATAAATAGCAACAACCGAAACAAATTAGAAGTAATAGGAATAGATGAGCCATTTTATAAAACTTATCCAAGTGGCTTACACATACCTTATCTAAACGGGTCAGTTTTTGAGCAACAAAGTGAGTTTACTTTTCATATGCATTACAAAAGAGGTGGTTTTAGACCCGCTAAAAGTTCATACGAATGGCTGTGTCATCAAGAGTCACTACCACGACAAAAGGTTAGATGTAGTTTTTGGAAATGGCCCCTCGTTACATCCTACCTGCTGCACTACTCCTTGTTCTGTTCAGTTTTGCAGGCCCCATCTGCATCAGTCATAGAATTTGGATAAGCTATGCATTGCAATGTTATGCATGTTAATGTTTTTAAACTTACCTTTGTCTTTAAATAGCTGTTTCATTGGCCCGGGTTGTGCAACAGCATCAAGTGCAGCCTTACCTGTGCCAACTGTGGCGTTAACCGGAAAATAAATGTAGTACGGAAGGGCACCAATATACAAACAACAGATTAACTACAGTAAAGAAGTCCTCCATGATAAGCCATGACTACACATTTAATTTCCAAAGCAATTGAAATTCTAAACATGTAACACTATGTTAGCTGAGAGCGTAGTAGAGCATACCTAAGTGACAAACCGAGCACAACAAAGCCTCAAGCAAAATGCAACAACCTGTAAAAAAAGAAAATTAAACCAACCGGCCCCATAAACTCATTCGTCGATGCGCGCAGAGCATCAGTGATAGCTGTTTAGCATGCAACATATGTTTTGGTGCAGTCCCTTTAGAACTTGGTTTTTTTTCTAACTGAAACCACCAGAACCACCCTATGTTTAGAAAGAGTATGCATTTGTTTGATGAGACAATTTAGATTGGTCACCTGTTTCACAGGCTAATCTTACATAAGGTTGTTTATCAGGCAGCAATTGCGCACTATGTGAACCCCTTACCAAATCCTTTATCACATGTGTATGGTTTGTTCAGGATATAGCATTTTTAGACCTTATGACACAGAACTACTAAAGCACTTGAACCCTATGCTACAGGGGTATTTTTGTTTAGCATATACTACTTTTAGACCTTATGATACATAATCCCTAAACTATGTGAAACCTATGCTATATCTTTTTGTATAAGTGTATGTTTTTCCAGAAAAAATACATTACCTTCATGAGTATTATAAAAGGCTATCTGTGGGGTTTACCATACAAAAATTGCAAACCATGTCAACCCTCTCCCAAATCTTTTATTATAGATGTATTTTTTTAAAAAATATATACTGCCTCCACCAAAGCCTCCATATATGGATCATAATTTTTATCTTTTGACCTTATGATACATAATCCGTAAACCATGTGAACCCCATCCTAAATCTTTTACTCCAATAACATATTACCTTCATCAGTCTTATCTGGTAGAACAAAACTAATAAACTCATACAACATTGTCTATCAACATAAAACCAAAGAAACATATAACAGGGTCACCTTAAGAAACAGCAACAGTTGAAAGTATATCAACACCTGCAATGAGAAAATAAATGAGATAATTAGATGCTTATACAAAACAGAAGACATCTAGCTAAAATACCCACACAAATAGACCAGTTCATAAACCCAGATAGTGGACATACTCAAATAACCACACCAATAGCAAACCAAGAACCCAAATAAGGCATAAGAATAGGGAGCATTTTGCCAAACAGTTGATGTGCAAGAAATGAGCCACACGCTTATACGAAGATACACAACACAAATTTGCACCATCTCGGCCCGAAAAACGACTGACAACAACGGAATCATAAATCATAGAATAGAAGAGCCTAAAAAATTGAAGAACAACATGCCTTTTTTAACAAAGAAACTGCAAATTTAGGAAGAAAAAGAATAGGTAAGCAAAGAGAAGTATCTCTTACCAAGTCTGTAGAGAGACGGACACGATACTACAAAGCTGAAGAAGGATGTATATAATATAAAGCAAATCCGGTTGAAGCACGCCTCGCACAGTGAAAGAGGAGAGGGTAGCACAGTGTTCTCTTGGAGTGTTTCTTTCATCGCAGCAAGTCACGCAACCGAACCCAACTACTCTTGCTATGGAGCCACACGTGGCTCTGAAAGGACTAGGCTGGTGAGGAGAAAACATCACCCATCGGTAAGTTATACATTGAGCTTCAATAAAAAATAATATATCTATTCGAATTATCAATTGTATTTTGTTAAGGTTTTTGAATGATCGGAGAGGGATTGAGCATCTATGAAAAGCATCAAGATCGAAAGAAAATCATCTTAAAAAAACAAGGAGACCAAAACTGTTGGATGTTTCCCAAAATGGCCAAAAAGTGCACATCGTTAATAACCCTCATTTTCTGAAAAGTAACCCATCTCCATTCTCCTCCTGTTACGTTAGCCACCCCCTCCCTGATGAGACCCTGACGAGGAATGTTGAGGATGACCACCGTCTCCTTTTTAAAGGCGACGTCGTTTTCATGGTACCAAATACCTCTCATGAAGAAACCTATCAACGTTATTCCGCTCTATAACCCTCGTCGTTTCTTTTGTTCCGACTCAAACGCAATCGAATCCACTCCATCAAAACAAAAACAGGTGAGTTAATTTCTCTACTCTGAACCTAAACCCTAATATTAATTAATATGCAGCATTTGCGCCTAATTTCATACTTAATTAGGGGAATTTGAAGCCCGGATTATACCTGGTAGCAACTCCAATCGGAAACCTCGAAGATATTACGTTAAGGTAACCCTCCGTTGCCAATCGTTCTGTTTGATTCTTTAATTTCTAAAACCCAATTTCACAAATGCAGAGCTCTTCGTGTGTTAAAATCAGCTGATGTGATACTTGCAGAGGATACAAGACACTCGGGCAAATTGCTTCAACATTACAATATCGAAACTCCCCTTGTAAGCTCATCATAAAAACCCGATTTCATGTCATATAATTGCTGCTGCTGCTGCTGATTTCGTGTGTTAGTTTTATTTATAGCTGAGCTATCATAAATTCAATGAGGCTCAAAGGGAGCAGTCAATCTTGAAGAGATTGACTGAGGATGAGATTGTAGCACTTATAAGTGATGCTGGGACACCAGGCATTAGTGATCCTGGCTCTCAACTGGTCTGTATTATCCTATTATGCACTTTGTTTACTGATAATCTCATTTTAAAATTCATGGTAGATAATTTTCGATATATATTGATTGATGTAGGCAAAGTTGTGTGTGGAGGCAAATATCTCTGTCATACCTGTTCCAGGTCCTTGTGCATTTGTGGCTGCTCTTACGGCCTCGGGTTTGTCTACAAATGAGTTTTCATTTGGTAATTTCAATTCGAAAACTGGCCGGAATTATTTAGCTTTTATTTCTTCTCCCCTGGTTTTACTATGATTAAATAAATTATGTAGTTGGGTTTCTTCCCAAAAATGCAAGTGCAAAAAGGGAGAGATTAATGGTTTCTGCAAGTGAAGCAGCCACCCAGATATTCTATGTTCCACCACATAAGCTTTCACAGTTTCTGGAAGAGTCTTCAGACCTTTTTGGTGAATTTAGGTAGAATTTACTTCATTTTACCGTTTGTTTTTGTTATCTTGTTACGAGTTCTTGTATTTTAGGAATTAAGAAAGTGCTAATTTTCCTTTTTCAAATTACAGACGATGTGTGATGGCGCGAGAGATAACAAAAATGCATGAAGAGGTGAGTTTATGTGACATTTTTTCTTTTATGATTGTGTTTGTTTTCTGTCATATATGTTGATGGTTGTTGTGAAGATTATTATTCTGTCTTAAAAGTGGCAAATTTTAACCTGTCTTATGAAAAGGTCAATTCGTGTGGTGTTAGAACTTAGATCTGAAATGGGTCTAGTGAGTACAACAAAAAGTTAGCTAAAAGGTGAAGATGTCAAATGGATTAAAAGTTGTGAAAAGACAAATTCTAATATATACAAACTCTAAAACAATTTCCTCCATTGATTAGTTTACTGTAATAGTGTCATTTTATTTTATTATAACCATCAGTAAGTTCTAAATTTTTAACTAAATGGCAACAGAAGTGTTTCGTGGGTCAACCCATCTTGACGCCACCCACTTCAACCCATAGTAGAATGACCCGTTTCACTGTGTTTCTAAAACGACTAACAAAATGGGCTTTTTAGAAGATATATGACTAATATATGTATATATTTAATTAGTTTTGGCGGGGTACTCTAGGGGATGCCAAGTCCGCATTCTCAGATCGCCAACCAAAGGGAGAAATCACATTTTTGATTGAAGGGAAGCCGATCAGTGAGGCTGAAACGCCATCAGAGACTCAACTGGAGAATGAATTGGGAGCATTAATCTCCAACGGGCATAGCCTTTCAACAGTAATGTGTTTCTATTGATATTTACTTTGTAAAATTACCCAAATCTTGGATCGTTGTTCAACTGGAGCCTTGTGTTTTCAGGCTGTCAAATTGGTGGCTGCAGGATCCTCAATGAAGAAAAAGATAATTTATTCACTGGCGTTAAGAAAATTTGGAAAACAAGATGATGGATTGAATGATGTAGAATCTTAGATCTGATGCATATGATCTTGTTAGGTTTTGTTCTAGTTGTGGATGCATATGATCTTGATATGTTTTGTTAGTTATGGTCAGCAGAAGCTATGGTTTTGTGCAAAATTAGGTTTTGTTTTCATTAAGATAACGAATGTATAAGAATAGAGTTTACATTATCGTTCAACTAAAGTTTAAAATCCAATGCTTATAAAGGAGTAAATTACGGAAATCGTCTCTGTCGTTTGTATTAATTTCACATTTCCTTCCTCAGTTTTATTAAGTACAGCTATAGTCCAGAAGTTTGACAATTTCTAATGCTTTTCGTCTTTGAGATGGATGACAGTTAAAATTTTCTATTGAGTGAATATAAAAATATATTTTTACCCTTTCAATATACCCTGTCACACCTCGCCCGAATCGCCTGTCAGGTACGGGAGAGGTGTTGTGGAAAACAGGCTGTCAATATCAGATACACGCGGAAGCAACATAATATAATAATATTAAACAACTGTTTACTTAGTTACAGACAGCCTACTAAGTTTCACAATCTTAAAAGTAAATACGATAACATTAGGTTTTGACTTAGCATCCTAACAGAATGCTAATAACTGGGCCAGGCGATTCTTGACATTATTATGGATCGCTATATCCTTATTACTCGAGGAGCCACTTGTCTGATGGTTTCCTACTGATTACCTGCAAAATTTATAAACCACCGATATCAACAACTATGAAGTTGTTGGTGAGCCGTATCCTAGCCTGTTATTCAAATATTTCACAATGCTATTGGAACCTACATAATTTTTCTACATGAATGGCTAGAATGTAACCGACAAGATATATATATATATATATATATATATATATATATAAATTACGGGGTACAACACATGCACCAAATATTTCTAGCATACTAGTCACGTAGTATTTTTGCACATTTCATGAGATACGAATTTTGTAACCAATATAGCACGCAACTGTTGCTCCACAATGATTATTTGTGGGCCGAGAACTGTTATATAACGAGGTAGGAAATAATACGGAACTCACTTGGTTTGATTGGCAACTTTGACGACGAGGATTTACTTGTTGGTTTGACTTTCGATAGTCAACCTAAACCAATAATAATAACATAATTATTTGTTATATTAGTATCTTGTTTTAACTAAAAATTCGGGTTATATATGAATTATGAATCCAATGCTTACTATGGTATTTTTCTTAGATGTATATAATCAATAGTGGTCTTGATTGCAAGTTGTCCTAACTTCAAATATTATTAAGCTTAAATAGTCTATATTGATACTGTTGCATAATGCAACAGTAAACATTTTGATATTCGCGATACACGACTAATGTTTAATTACATTTTGGAAAAAGTGTGTCATGAACCGCTATACATTTTTATTGAATCCATAATTTCTATTTTTAGACATTGTTGCATAATGCAACATTAACATCTATAATATATAAACCTTGCAACTTCAAGTGAAAGTTATCTCAATTAAATTTTTACAAAACTAGAACATAAATCTTTGTTTTAACCCGGTAGAATTTGGTTTCATAATACTTTGCGGTTCATTTAACATTTAATTTTTATAATAGTTTCCGCGGGTCGCGATAATCGCGTACGAGGTCTCGCGGTTCGCGGGTTGGCCAATCATGTAGCTAACGGGTCAAACCGTAACCCGTTTATAACCAACTTTGTTTCACTTGTCTATATCAAGTTTCTTAATCATTATACCAAATCTTCAAGTTTTTCTAACTTAAGGATTATACGATTAAAACTAATACTAACCTTGCTAAGTTTTAATTATTTTTAGCCTAATCTCTAGTATTACTATGCATAATAATAGTAATCTGATAAGTTTTTGGTATGGTTTAAGGCTACAAAACAGTCATGATAACCCCTAGATTTAAGTCTTATGTTCTACCCAAGTTCCTATGCATAAATCAGCTTGTACTATGTGCAGAACTAGAGATCGACCGCGCGTTGCTGCGGTAACTCAAAAAAGTATAACAAATGTGTTAATAAAACAAAGAAGATATCCGTTTCTTAAGAAGATCTTCAACCATGCTGATTTAATTAACAGTATATCTACCACAAATTTTAATCAGAAATTTCAAACAAATGCATGATAAAACACTTAAAAATCAGAATGTAATTGTACTTGAGTGGAATGTTTTGGTTGTTCTAAACGACAACTAACCTACTATAGTTAAATATAATGACGATATATTCTACTGCAATTGCCTACAAGGATCCTAGATCCAATAGTATGTCATTTTCATGTATCTACAAAAGAAACCACAACTAACAACTTATAAATAAACATATTCTTATTTAAGTGAATGTTAAAAGTAGGTTTATAGGCAATGAATATTTAGGCTGCAACAAATTATAAAAACTAAGTGAGGCAAGATAAAAAAATATACATATTAGTCCTAAACATCATTAAAGATTCTATATTCAACTAACTCAACTAACTTAGTCAAGATTATCTTCTTTCGAGCAGAAATAACACGATTACAAACCCTCTGATGTGTAAATTAAAACCAAAACCAAACCAAAAATCGCAAACTAACTCAAAAAACAGAAACCCGGACCAAAATTAAAACCCACGTGAACAGATTTGGAACCACTATCAAAACAAATCAGGTTCACATCATTCTTGATTTGGGGTGTTGAAGACGAAGATGATTAGATGATTAGATGAAGATGATGATGGAGTCTATGATTTGGGGTACTGAAGATGAAGGCAATTAGATGATTTGATGATATGAAGCCTGTGATTTGAAGAGGGGCATTAGATGAAGATGATATGGAGGTTGTGATTTGATTGCGTATAATTAGGACTGGATGAAACAATATATGGAATAAATCGCAGTATCAATTGACATAATACTAAATATTGCAACTGATTTGGTAAATACTAATGTAATATGTTGACCGGAAAAGTCAAATAAACCTTGAAATCAATTACCAAGTGGCAATAATAATTGTAGGCATGCTACAGTATGACAACTATTTATATATGAAAAAAGTTTCATTATCAATTAACAGCATACTGATTATTGCAGTTGATTTGGTAAGTATTAATGTCAACCATAGCACCTGGAAAAGGAGCAACATTCTATTTATACTTGCCAGTTATACTACAAAAGGGGACGTGAAGCATACGAAGCTGTTAATGAACAAAATTTATGACCTGGGCTGCAGATTTATGACATGTATCAGACAACACGCTGTTGTGTATTAGCAGTTGATCCAGAGGTATCTGCAAGAGTTACTAACAGTTAACATTAGAGTTGTAAATTTATAGTGGGAAAAAATGGCATGAAAAATACAGGAATTTTTTTTTTCTTTATTACACAATTGTGTAAAGGTTGAACAATTATTACACAATCTGTAAATGTTGTTAAATATACTGCAATATGAGATTTTATTCATTCTATATAAAATAATTTGTCATTACTTCAATAAAGATATTCATTTTATTGAATCACATAGATATATAACTGTGCGAGTATAAAGTTGGAGCTTCATATAGAAAAGAAAAGGCTTCTCTTTTACGGCAAGTAAAGGTGCTGGAATGTGATATCTGTCTGTGTATCCTTCTCCTACTACAAGATCAGAGCAAGTTTTTCCAAGTAAAACACAGGCTGCTTCATAAAAAATAACAGCAGTTGCACTTGCAGATGAATGAGAAACAGTTGTTGTTAGATAGTACCTAAAACATACATTAAATTAAAGTTAAGCGAAAACCAAATCTATGTTATTGAACGAAAGAAGGTGCAAAAGTAGAGATGCATTCCGAAGACTGAAGATGGGTTGGGCAGACACATTCTGAAGAGCTGGGGAAAACTTCATCCTTGCAGCCTGGGAAAGAACAAAATGTTTTGTATCATTGTTTGTCTGTAGTGTAACTAACTATAGAAGCATTGCATGTATAAATTTGACTTTAATAGAGATTAAGGAAACAAAGCAAAGTTAATAAAGTAGTAAGGTTGAAGGTTAGAATATGGAAAAGAAATAATGTATAAAACAATGAGTAATTGTTTATATCAAATTTGTTTTAGTATCTGAAACTGTTACAGCTGACCGACGACGATCAAGCTGCAGAAGCTCAGCAAGTGTTCATTTCCCTAATGAGGTTGAGGTAGTAGAATTGGGCCTGTCATAGAGAGGAGCTGCTGAACCATCTCTTAGGCTGTAAAAATTAGGTTAACAGTTCAAATGTCGAGGACGTGAATATAGTTTAACAGAATTAAAGATAAAATTGGACAAATCTTTTTTTAAAAAAAATCTCCACTATACCAACACAGAAATTATTTTCTGTCACTATATTGACCATAGGAGGGGGGAGGGGAGCCTAATTGTATAATCTGCTATAAGGCTATCATATAACACTTGAGAGGTTTTTATAGACTCATCTGGGCTATTGTTACAGAAGCTTAATACAAATACAGGTTTACTCCTTGGGTAGGTAACCTATGACTTTTATGGTCAACTCATTTAGGATTGCAACCAGATTGTTGTAAAAAGCAATTAAATTTAAGTAATGTAAAAACCTCTAACAACAAAACAAATTGGCAACTGAATAACATAAGTTGATATAAAAAAAATCAGCAATACATTCTTAGCACACACAAATTTCAACAAACATGGCATGAAAAATCATAAAACAAAACACTAATAAAACATAACAAAGTGAAGCTGATGTTCTCCACTCTCAACCAATTAAAAGCCTTTAACAACACATAAGGGCAAAAAACATGAAAAAGAAACAACTATACACATTTTTATGACTATAGCAGCCTACTTCAAACAACCTATATTCACCCTAAGACAAACATATAAGTGTAAGCACCTGTATTAATCCAAAACTCAGAAGAATCGGCATAAAAAGATTTCGTAGAGATAATTATTAATCGAGTCTTACCATTTTGTTCGGCCTCATCATCATGATAAGACTCTGCAACTCCATGAAGATGCATAAAGAATTCTTTTGTGAAATCTTTACGCCGCCTGGCCACAATATCACCAATTTCGGAAGGGGCGTTTTTGACAATTTGAAGAAGTTCATTATGTCTTTGGACATCTTCATCTACCTGCACAAAAGACACTATTTAGTAATCTCTAGATGTGTGTGCATGTGCGTGTTTGGACAGAACGCACTTTCAAAACAATGTTTAAGGATGCGTGTTACATCTTAAAAGTTTATAAACTGTTATTTGTATATATTAATATTAGTCTATCACTTTATTAGTTTATGGGTGTGGGCCAAAGATAGGTTTCTTTGTGTATATATTGATGGTTCCCCATCCATTGTAATGCATTCAGGAAAGGTATTTTGAATGCACTTAACATAAACATATAAGGGACTTAGTTACTAACCCTTAGCCACATACACGAGCCCCTTATTTTATATAAACATACAAAATAGGCCCTTAAATGTTGACTTTGAAAGTACATCCCCTAAAACAAAACTCGGCTGAATTTACGTTCCTTTAACATCTGTCCTTTTAAAAGTTGATAGAAACTTCCTATTTTTGTGAAAAATCCAAAAATAGGTAATTTTCCAGGTTTCATGGTAAAGATGAAAAATTAAGGCTGATCTACCGAACAATTAATTTAAGAACCATTAATAAGCAATTAAATTAACTGAATTTAACCACCTCTTTCAACTTTCTTCCAAGCCTTAGTAGTTTGTGTTGCATTCCAGGATCATCCTCTTTATCTGCCCGATTTTGACATCTTTTAAAGAAATGAGGTCGAATAGTATCCCATTCTTTGCTAAAAGCTATTAATCTTCTCCAATCGATAGGATTAGGTTTGTCAACCATGAAAACATCAATCAATTTGTCACATATTTTATCCATTTTAGGGTCACCAAAATCATCTCCATTTTCAGAATTAGCCCTTGGGTAAGTTTCTTCATTAACTGACTCTTGATCTGTAGTAGAATCATTTGGTACAGCAGTTGCATCACCAACAACAGCTTCAGCTGTAAAATTTGATGGTTGCAATCTTTCTGAAGTCACTTTAAGACCTGTGAATATTTGAAAAGCTGTGAACATTTTTTTGAAGAGATACACTCCAAACGCATCTACAAAACATTCGAGAAAATCAAATTCCTCTAATGCACAATCATTTTTTATGGCAGTTTCATACTCACTTCTCCAAATCTGGTTATTTCAGCTCTAAATCAATTATAAGATCAATGCATAATCACTTTCAAGCAAGACCGATTATTAAGGGGTTGTCTATGATTGCATACTCACTTCTCCAAATCTGGTTATTTCGGCTCTAAATCAATTATAAGATCAAAGCATAATCACTTTCAAGCAAAACCGATTATTAAGGGGGTGTCTATGATTGCATATTTAAACAGCTTATTGTGACGGGTCGAAGTTTGAAGGTCATATCTACTCGAGAACGTGCTTAAACGCTTGGTTTTTTGGTCACTTTCGCATATCCTTTGGAAGTGCCTCAAAGATTAAGGAAAGGTGCATGCCATGAGTTGGGGCACTCCCATGATGAATCCAAGGCGGGACTAAATTGGTGACCCACGATCATAAGCAAGATAGAATGGCCGCTCCTCATGCCCCTAAGGATGCCACATAGCACCCCCAGGACAAATCTATGACATTATGCTAATTCTTATGCTTTTAAACGAATAATCCGCTTAATGAAAACAGCTTATTTGTCACCAAGAATAATTAGTTTGAAATAAAGAATCTCCAACTGCTTTTTAGCCCAAACACTCAAAACTGTTCTATTTGCTTCAAATAAGATGTTTATATAAGCAATCCTTAATCCTAATCCAAACACCGCCTATAAGGTTTGCTGCGGTTGGTGTGATAGTAATGTGATACTATAATATGAATAGAATACCGAATACCTAACCTTCTAGGTAAACAAACAAACAAACATCACTCAAACACTAGGGTCTAAAGGTTGAAATGGGCGCAAACCTTACATTTTTACATTTATTCCATGAGATAAAAGATGCTGCTCCAGAACTCAGGCTCATCTAACCTACTAGGTCAGGAAACTAAATATGCCTCAATAGTCTATTACTGCCTACTACTGCAAATCTTATTTTGGCAAAAATCCAACTCTATTCACATGATATAATTTGGTTTTTTCCTTTTGAAATCATCACCTTCATCATGATTCATGGAATTTAAACTTCTGGGCCTCTGGCACAAAAATGTTAAAAACTCATTCAAATTGCAAAATTCCTGGTAACGAATTAGTAATAAAACCAAATCCGAACGGATTCAGTTTCATCTCATTCCACTTTCAGTTACAGAAATCATCAATAGAACATACAAAAAAAAGCATTATCTCAAATTCGGGAACTTACGAGGCGAGAAATGAGATTTCTGATTTGAGATTCTGATGAAAGAGGGAGACAATTCTTTGGAAGTTGAGGTGGACTGTCTGCATGTGAAGAGGCGATATGAACTGATAGATGGGGATGATAGTAGCTCCATTTATGAGCTCTGATTAGGGTTTCGATGGAGAAGACAGGTTTAGAGGGGGTAAACAGGAACAGAGTCGTGAGGTTTTGGGTGACCGGCCTTTTGGCGAAGCCAAGTCATTTCGGGCCGCGGCCGCGGCGAAGATGGAGAGACCTTCACCGGAAAAATGACGGTGAACTGCGTTGAACGAATGGAGCCGGGGAATTCGTCGCTGTGCATGTTGGCCGGAGGAGAGCTGGGTTCGCCGGGAGTGATGAGGGGGGGGGGGGGACGGAGGTTGGCGGTCGATTGGGAGAATGGATGGATGGGTAACGCCGTGACTGTTTTGATGGGTAGATCCGGCTCCAGATCCGACCCGGATCCGAATGGCACAAACTCATAAGTTGAGTTGTCTATTGTATATATATACAATTTGTAGTACAGGAGGCTTTTTCTCCTTCTAAATCCGATGGACAGCCCCCCCCCCCCCCCCCCCCCGCCTTCATTTACGCAGATTCCCAATTCGAGCATGCTTCCTTCCTTCATACAATTTTAATCCTTTTTAATTCAATCTTTGGTATTTTCTAACATGCATCATAATGTTCATAAATTCTTAGTTCTGTGATTTCTCAACCTAATATATATAAACATGGTACTGGTTCAGAATTTAAACTTATGCTCTACAAGAATCCCATGCATAGAACAGTTGTACCTTGTGCATAATTTCTTGTACAATCAGCCTTCTTCTTCCTTGCGCAAGAGCTGATCAACGAGCAGTCCCACCTTCTCCTTTCCTTCGAAAATCAGCCCTACTCCAGCCCCCTTTTCACGAAGTTCCAGTGATCAACAACCCCCCTCCTTCCTTCTTGAATGAAGATTAAGAAAGCTCGAGCTCGTCCCATGACTGCCTCAAACTCGTCCTTTAACAACCACAGGTTCGTTCCCCTAAACACCCCTTGATTTCAACTTTTACACCATTTGTTAGTTCCTTCATAACCCAACTATGAACCCTAACTTATATAGAGTTTGAGAGAAGAGACTTACAAGATTTGGGTGTTTAAACTCCTTGCTGAAACCCTGTAGCTCTGTTCGAATTTTAGAGAGAGAGAAACAAGGTGCCCTGATCGAATTTTTTTTCTTTTTGAGAGTGGTGTCTCTCTGCTCTTTCTGCGCTGCATGTATAGGGAGGAGAGGAAAGAATGCTGCCAAAATCCCTTGATTATATCGCAGGTAGCAGACAAAAGAATTGAAAATCGCAGATGGGCTTTCCAAGGTTTAATGGGCTGCGAATTTTCTTTAGTTGGTGGGCTTTTTGGGCCTGATCCAGCTT
>JBCNJP010000940.1:0-24523 GCA_039602395.1 Deinandra increscens subsp. villosa | reverse complement strand
TTGCATCCTTTATACCCATCAGCCTGCCGTGTAGCGTTCTCCAGGATTTCCATACGCCGCAAATTACATTTACGTGTGCACCCGTAACTGTAATTTACCCTATATGGTCACCCTAGTTCCTCTTACTTCAGCTACCAGGTATTGTGGAGTTCAAATGAGATACCCACAGAGTGGGTATCAAGAATGTGATCACTAACCCAAAGTTATCTTGACCAAAATTCGTTAATGAGACAAGTCTCGAGAACAACACGTTGTCTTTAATTGGAATGACCCAGAGTCAGCCAGAAATTTAGCTCAATAGGAATTGTATAGGGTTTATCACGCATATTAACTTGATCACAATACGCACAACTCGATAGAAATGAAAAGAGGAGGATCTTAAAAGATTAAGGCAAATATGAAAACGATCAGAGTAAAAGAGGCAGATACAAGTGCCCCCATGGGCAACCACTTGAATTCTCATAATGTTGTCACTACTGAAGTTCAATGTGTGACGCCCACTCCCAGACTTGGCACCAGGAGTGTCACAAATCGGATTTACTCATTAACACAAGGTATCAACAGAGATATTAAGCAGCGGAAATTTAAAACTTTTATTTATATAAGCCAAGTATTACAATAAGTTAGATATTGTACATAACTACAACTAACTATAATAAGGAAATCTATAACTAAGCCAGCTTGCCAGAAACTCATCCTTGATAGCTTTCCCGATTATCTCGTCCTCTAACGAACCGTGCCTTTACTTCTAAACGTCTCTGCAGAACCTAGCATACATACTTTTAAAAGTCAGCTTACGCTGGTGAGTTCTATCGTTTAGTTCAAAACCGTTTAAGTGTTTACCTGGTTTTCACAACACATTTATAAGTCACATATAAATCCTAACATGTATTCACTATGATAATATATCCTATTATCTTAACCATGACCCTAGGCTAAACTTCTAGGTCACTATATTTAACCAACTATTTTGGTTCTCCATGAAGAGTCCGCCCGCCACTGCACACTCCGTCCCATCTCGAAGGATAGTTATTACAACGGCCCAATGCAGATCCGATTCCTAAGCCACCACTATGGGGAAGCAGCGTCTCTTCATTCTTCATCTCCTTCGAAAGGTTCACCCGCCACTGTAATCGTCATCCTATCTTGTCGTAAGATAGCTTTTGCAATGTCCGTCTGCCGCTCCGTCCGTACACGGTTCCCTAAGCCACCACTATGGGGAAGCAGCGACCCTTCGTCTTCAGTAGCAACACATGCTCTAACTCTAATAAGTCATATTAGTAATTCGTGCTTCAACTCTATTAGGTTCTAGTAGCAACTCATGCTTTAACTCTATTAGGTCATTTTTCTCATCTTAATGACTTAATTCTCTGATCATGCATACTACGTACCCCTAGTTAAATAACCAGATGCTTTAGGTTTGTTATTAAACAGTGTTAAGGCATTCATATACTGCAAGAAATGGACATCCCCCAGTTTACCTAGGTGTATGTATACAAGATGTACCAGCGGCATATCCTCCACACTTTCGATATACCGGGTAACTTATATTACTATGTATATATATATATATATATAGGATGTACCAGCGGCGTATCCACCACATATTAATACAAGCAAATGCACCATCTGTTCTCATATAATCATACATATTCACTAAACGTTTACTAATAACTCCCTAGTCAGTTGGCCACCTAATTTCAAGCAAGTATATACACATCACATTATAATCAACATAATTGCATAACACGTATAAGCAATTTAACAATAATTTCATCATATAACACGTATATATCAAGTCACAATTATCTTGAATATATTTTCACAAGTATTGTATGTATACTAGCCCGAAAATATATAAAAACCTTTAAAACTTGCAAAGTGGGCTTGTAGAAACTTACTTGATATCTTTAATTATTTATTCAGACAGAATCTCCGTTATGGTCCACAATTAACCTAATCGCGTATCGGATCTCATTAATGCAAGGTTATTATAAATAATACCTACGTTTATTTATATCTTTTTATCCTAATAATACTTTATTAGGGTTTATCTCTTTTAGGGTCAAAAGGACCAAAATGCCCTTATAGGCATAATAACCTTTTTATCGATGATATGAAGACACGCATTCCTATAAGTAAACGCATACCCCGGGATCACCCAGTGAGGTATGTCAGTTCCCAGTTGGGATTTATGCAACATCCCTGCTTTGCCAGAAACCCCAATGTACAAGCGACTACCCTTCCGGTCCGCACGAACTTCTAAATATCCGATTAACTCGGTATCTTTAATACTTAACTATTTATCAAATTTAAACTCATATATACTTATTATATATATAAAGATGTTATAAGACCAAAAATCAAGTACCCATACGACATACCCTCCGGATTATTTTATATTAATTATCTATATTTAGAAACCCTAATTTCATGAATTTCTCGTTTTATTATCAAAACTCATTTTTATTTCAAACCAACTTAGAGTATTATTCATTATAACATTTTATAATATACTTTAAAATTTCAAAGCTTAATTCAACACCGTTTACTCAATTTGGGCAGAACAACGTTATAAAAACCCTAATTTTGACCCGTTAACAAAACCTTTACCAAACCTTTTCCAACTTTGAAATAAAGTTAGGGATTTCTTAAAATACATCATTTTATGATTACTACAAAAATTCAGACCCTAATTCCCTCCCGATCGCCCGATTTTATCAAAACAAGCTCAAGAACCCTAATTTTGGATCATTTCTAGAAACCGTACTTAGAAATCAAATTAGCCAAAACTAAAAAAGGTTATTTTAGACCTTACCTAAAGATGCTTTACTGCATAAATTCAGCTCTTGAATCCTCATGGTTTGTCATAATCGATCGATGAACAATCTGGGTATTCTTAGGGTTTTTGGGAGATAAATCAGAGAAATTGGTGAGTTTGAGAGGTTGTTTGATCCGGTTTTTATAGGGGAAAGGGGCGTCTGGGTCTAACAACATGTAAGGGAGTGACTAGTCGAAGTAATTTGACGTCTGGAGATGCTAATCGTGTGAAACAAGGCTGAAATGTGGCTCAAAAGCGACCTAGAACATTTCTGCTGTTGATGTTGCTCTTCGCGTATCGCGCAAGAAGGGTGGCTGTGGCTCGCGATACGCGAGCCACTGGTTTTCAGGACAGCTTTGTAAATTTTACATATTTAGCCCTTGTTGTTTGGTTTGGTGCACTCTAGCCCCCTATACTTTTAACCTTTTATCATTTTATGTACCAAAACATTAGGGGACATATTTCTAACATTTTCTAAGGTTTCTAAGGCTCAAGATTCGTACGATAACATATATATATACATATATATATTTTCTTTATTATTTGCTAATTTACGTTTTAGCCCCTCAAACTTTACAATACTTATTATTTTATGTTATGAATCATGTAAGGATATATTTTTACTAATTTATAAGCCTCAAAATACTTACAATGAATATAGATACGTATAATACTTTTATTTGTTTATATCTTTACAATAATTATGCTTTTAGCCCTTTTACTTTTTCGTTAGCTATTAACACACGTATTTACACATATATATCCATCAAATGATTCATGTATCATCATGCTATTCATATAAACACATATTCATCTTATATTTTACTTTCTCTCATGTTTAACACATTCGTTAATGCACATTTCATCACATTGGCTATCAAATGCATCTTTCTAACACATGCAATCTATCCAATGCATAGTCTTATCGTGTTTATCAATCAATCTCACGTATTTATAATAAAAACACGTATTTACTATATATCTCATGTATCTATGAATTTTGGGATGTTACAGAATGATCGCACTATTAGAACGTCATGATTTCTTTTCTTGAACATGAGAGTTCGACTATGCAGGTAGGTTAGGTTCAACAAGAATCTCACACACTAGGAGAAAAGGTTTAAGAACAGGAAGAGGTATCACACCACCTTCCTGAGTAGGCACTTGCCCAATGTCTGGGTACTACGTCCAGTCCTTCAGTCAAGAATAATCTCGAGCAGCAAGCGACTCATCAAGAGTGAAGATGTGGTCCTCTGTTCTGATTCGACGTCTCGTCGTCCATGGATGTCAACCAAGAGGTACACGACTCAGAGACGATAAGGAAAATGACTCAAGAATAACAGGCTCCTCACCGTAAGTACTAGGGGATTGGATGATGTAAACAACATATCGTAAGCCAGGTTCTGTAGACGCAAGGAGCTATGGATCGTTTGCTAATCACATAATAATGAGATGAAGACGAAATCAAACAAGTAAATACAAATGGAATTTGTATTAATAAGCCTTGAGAGCACACACACAGAAACACACACAGAAGTGTAGAATATGGCAAGAAGTTTTTCAGAAGTGTTGAACTCTCTACACATGCTGCCTATTTATAGGTATGACTAAATGAGCTGAGGACCACATCCGGACCATCTGGTCCGGGCGGACCATTTGGTACGCTAGACCAACTGGTCCGCTGCCCTCATAGTCACACACACATAAGCTCTCACATAGATACAATACACGAGACACAATGCAGCATAGAAATATGCTTCTACAAACTCCCCCTTAACGTGTAGTGTATTTTTTCTAACTAAATCTCTAGTCTTCAATCTTCAACAATGTTGCATCCGATCGTCAACTTGAAATCTTGTCAGAAATAGAGCTTGCATGGCTGGATCATTCTTGAATAAATCTTTGATCTTCAAGATCCACTTGTGAAAGATATAACACACTCCCCCTTTCACCATGCTTGAGTGTTGACACACAAAAACCTGCAACTTTAGAAGACAAAAGTGCGGATTTTCTTTGAATTTCCAAAAATAATTTAATCTTGGTGCAAAACTTCTCTTTGAGAATCCAAGATATTGATTTTGAAATTTTGATTTTGTATCAAGTGTTGATCAATCGAAAACAACTAAGAAATAAAATCTTTTTGGCTTTTAGAAACTTTAGATCAAAACACACCTAAAATCTTTTTGATTTTTACTAAAATGGAAATATAAATGCAACAATTTTGGTATTTTGCGAGAAAGATCACGACACGAGATCACATCAGACATAACGCATCTAGCACATTTCAATTTCGGTCTTAATCAGCATGCAAGCCAAGATAATCGCAAATACAACATTTATGTTTATTTCAGCATGCACCAATCATTTTTTATCGTTTTCAGATATGCTTAAGGTAATTTTATCATGCACTGATAACTCGGCCTCCACTCTATCAGAAATACTGGCAAATCATCATATTTATCATATAAAACCAACGTTCTTAGAGATTTAATCATCCTTGATGAGTCATGCAAAAATAAAGCAGAACCCTAAACAAACAACAATCAGGTCGGCCTTGTGAGCACGCAGAGAAAGTCCGATTGTTTAGGAAAATAAGAAATATAAAAATAAAGCAGAATTTGTATAATCCAACAACAATCAGGTCGGTACTCCCGTACACGCAGAGAAAGTCCGATGGATTATACGAAACACCAAAGAAAATAAAGCAGAACGTCAAACGAACACCAATCAGGTCGATCTTTCGATACGCAGAGAAAGGCCGATCGTTTGACAAAATAAAGAAGATCAAACAAGTTGAAATTTTTGCAAAAAGAAAACATGCATTCATCAAGATATCTCTTTATTCTATTTTTGGAATCATCACACAGCATTCATCAAGAAGCAAATAACCAAAGATCATCAGGCAAGCTTTATGTTTATATCTTACTTGTAGATATCATATTAGTCATGCACATTCACAGATTATGCAAGTACCTACAGCCTTTAGACTTAATCTATCCATGGAAGATAACATATATGCTGATGTACCATCATTTCTCGCTTTTGTCAGATCAATTTCTCAATTTTGCATTTTTTTATATTTTTCAATTTCTCCCCCTAAAATTCAAACAAACACTATTTTTTGAATTTTCAATTTTCTCCCCCTAAAAATATGTATAACTACAAAAATGTAAACATATGAACAAGAAAGAAAATTGATCGACCAACACTGACACTTTGCAGTTTTAGCTTTGGAAAAATCGGTTGAAAAATATTTGAAAATGATATGTCGTTGAAACTCTAAATTAAGCAAGTTCTTCACTATCAGCAACACACGCATGACAGGTCTTCTTGAAGAAACCTACAGATACCAGATAAAACATTAGTGGTTTTGGGATCGGCCCGAGTCAACAGCCTCGGGTCGCCCGGTGTCTTCAACATGGTCTTTGTTTGCCAAAGAAACAGCTCGTGGTTTCCACATCAGTGGACGATTTAAAACTATTCAATGAACCCACAAAATGATCAACTTGCGTCTTTGCCCAAGACGGCTTACTAGTTGATTTGGACATCGATGGTTGTGGTTCATCAAAAATATGACCATTTAAATCCACATATTTAGCAGTTTTGTGCACATAGGAGTGAATGCTCGCATTCGTAGGACATTATGCAGCAAGATGCCCTGGTTTACGACATGCATAACACTTCCTTTGAAAAACATTAAGGGAACTGCTACCCAGATTTGATTCAAAAAATTGTTTTTTATCAACAAAATTCTTTAGATTTCTCTTGTCCTGTTTGAACACATCATGATAACCAAAAATATTTTCTGAACCAAAGGAATCAAAGAAATTGTCTGAAGAATCATACCTTGGAGGTGGACTTCGTGAAGAATAACCAGAACTATAAGAAGATCCTCCAGAATAGTAATCAACATCCTTTGATTTGAACACCACCGTTTGTTTCTTCTGCTGTTTGAATCTGTTCTTTTGATTTGAACCAGCAACATTCTTTGCTTGTTGTGTTCGAGGAACTGATTCTTCTTTAGCGTCATAACCAAGAACTTTATGCGTGTACCCCTGAACTTTTGAAGAATTCAAAGAAAACTCTGGAGCTTTTCTTCCTTTAGCGTCGCTAGTAAATTTAGCTTTAATAGCCTTCAATTTGTTATTCTTAATCAAAGCTTTTTCTTCTTCATGGGCTGAAGAAGAAACATAATCAACTTTCTCACAAATCTTTTCCTCTGCCAAAACATTGGAAGTTGAAACAAACTTTGGAGCTTCACCCAATTTCTCCTCCTTTTTCTTAGATTTGTTTTTCTTCTTCGTTGTTGGAGTTGCAAATTTAGAATAATCTTGCAATTCAGCTCTTGGATCAAATGACACAGATGGAGGATTTAACATAACCACCAGAGCTGGAACAGAATGTAACTCTTCTTCTTTCACACTTTCATCACTCTTCTCCTGATTATAAATGTAATTCAGTAATGTAGGAGAGATAGCTGAATTCTTTACTTGCTTTTGAAGAGCGAGAATCTCAACTTTTAACTCAGATATTTTGACTTGAGCAGCCAACAAATCTTTCTAAGTACCAATAAAGTCATCTGATAATTCATTGTATTCAGCCTTCAGTTGCCTTTTGGTATCACATAACTCCATTAGCTCAGCTTGAACCTTCTCCCACTTCTTAGTAAAATAAGCAACATCTTTTGTTAAAATGTCATTCTTTTCACGCATCTGAACATTTTCATCTCGAAGCTTTGAAAGTTCTTCTTGAAGCTCTAAAACTTTATCTGCAGCTTCAACAGCAATCGCATTTGCTTTTTCATACCTTTGTTGAACAGGATAACTCTTTTCAAATAAATTCTCAAAATCTTGAACTGCATCAAGATGAGCAGCCTTTTCTTTCTCAAAGTCAGCAATCCATTTATCCTTTTCTGTTACCAACTCTGAATTAACTTTTTCTAAATCAACACATCTTTGTTTTGAACATTCCAAAGCAGCTATCACAACTTTGAATTCTTCAGTTATCAAACCATAATCTTTCAACAAAGTTTCAAATTTATCATTTGCAACAACACATGCTTCACAATTCTTTTGTACCCATGTTGTAAGTTCAGCAACTCCATCTTCCAGTACTGTTTCACATGAACTTGTTTCTGAATTAGAATCACTTACCTCCTTCCTTACAACTTCGGCAAGAAATGCAGATTCATCAGGATACCACTCGACATACTTATTTAGAGAACTATCATAAACCAAAGCAGATTTGGTTGCATTTAATGCCAACTGTTTCTGTTTCTCTTCCATTATTTCAATATCATTATTCCAGTCATAACTTTCATCCCTTTGTGAAATCAATGCTTGCGAGTTTGAATTGTTTGTTGAGGACGAAGAGACGGATATTTTCGGATTTTTACATTCACGAGCAAAATGTCCAATTTGTGAACATTTGAAACACCTAACTTTGGATTTATCCAATCCAAGTTTTCCTCCTGGAAGAAAAGATTGTTATACCATGCTTCTTCATGTATCTCTTACCTCTTTCAACAGTCATAGCAAATTGCCAATGTAAATCTAACTCGTTCAAATGATCATCATCCAGCTCACTTAAGTCATTTGCAACCAAATCAACTTCTCCCAGTTTCCCAAAAATTGAACCATTTGACGATGATATAAAAGCAGAAAATTTTATGTGAAACGCTCAAACGAATAACTTTTTGAAAAATTTGATGAGCGGACCAAACAACGGATCAATTTTGGTCATCCGGATCATCTGGTCCGGCGGACCAGAAATATGTTGACCGCGGATCAGATTTGGTCTTACGGATCATCTGATCCGGCGGATCAGAAATGTTGACCGCGGATCAGATTTGGTCAAATGGATTAGATTGCGGACCAGAATTGGTTGCGGATCATCTGGTCCGCCGCGGACCATTTGGTCCGGCGGACGAACAGACACCGAAAGGTCTTTTTCAATTTTGATGCATTCATGAGTGTTTGTTTTGAAATCGAACAATAAGGTTTTGATCTAGATAGAATTGCGACCCTGTACATGTTCTCAAGTAGACTAAACAACCAGTGTAATGGATCTAACCCTTCCAAATTAGTCTCGTCAAAAACCCGAGACTCAAAACCTCAAAAATAAAACGATTTAGAACACCATTAAACAAACCAAGACCACCATTAGATGCATAATGATAAAATCTACCTTTTGCAACAAGAATCACGTTCAGCCGTTCGTTATTCACCGAGAAATCAGAGAAAACAATGATATGAGGAAAAAAGGGTTTTTAGAGAGAACTGAAGGTGGTCCGCGGGTTATGCCAACCCTGGATCAAAATATCTCTATTTATATGCAAAGTGATCCGCCGGCGTATCACATGGTCCGCCGGATCACTTTGAGACAATTCTCACCCTTCAACTTTCAATTTGATCATTTTGAACCCAAAACTTTAATTTCTTCAAAGTTTAAACATGATGAGCTGATTTAGCATCGATTGTGATTCATTTAACCAAGAATTTTTCATCACTGAATTCAGTTGATCAAAAATAAACCAGAATGAAAATCTTTTTGATTTTTATCAAATTTATATCAAAACACACTAAAATCTTTTTGATTTTTCGAACTTATGCTAAAACACACCTAAAATCTTTTTGATATTTTCTAAAATAAGCAAAACAGCAAACCAACAGAAATCAGGAAATTAAAACGCAATAAGTTATATTTTTGTGAGAAAGATCACAACGTGAGATCATATCAGACATAACGCATCATACACACTTCAATTTCAAAATACTAAGCATGCAAGCCAAGTTGTCTGAGAATACAACCATTTGGTTTATTTCAGCTAAAGCAAGTCATGTTTATAGCTTTCTGATATGAAATTAAGTGTATTTATCAAGCATTAATAACATGGTACCCACACGATCAGGAATACTGGCAAATTGCTTATTTCATTTTTATATTTTCCTTTATTCAAGCCAAGTTACTTGCAGCAGATTTCTCATACTGATAATGTAAACTTGCTTATACAGAACAGATTTTCACAGAGATATCTTGCTCATGATGTTTCTTGCAAAAAGAAATCAGAACCCTAAACAAACAACAATCAGGTCGGCCGGTAGGCACGCAGAGAAAGTCCGATTGTTTAGGAAAATAAGAAATATAAAATAAAGCAGAAGTTGTATAATCCAACAACAATCAGGTCGGTACTCACGTACACGCAGAGAAAGTCCGATGGATTATACGAAACACCAAGAAAATAAAGCAGAACGTCAAACGAACAACAATCAGGTCGATCTTTCGATACGCAGAGAAAGTCCGATCGTTTGACAAAATAAAGAAAATCAAACAAGTTTAAATCTTTCAAAATAAAGCAAGCATACATCAGAACATCTCTTTATTCTGTTTTTGGTATTTTCTCCTCTTTTTATGCCAGATTTACACAGTACCCATCACGGTGTGTAACCACAATTATCAAGCAGGCATTATCTTTATATCATACTCACATATATCAGACTACTCAGCACATTCAATCAAAACAAACAAGTACCTACAGCCTTTCTTTCTACTCTATCCATGGCAGATAACGTATGCTCATGTACCATCATATCTCACAAGGTCGGATCAAAAATTTCTCAATTTTAATTTTTTTAATTTTTTATGTTTTAGCTTTTTCAAATTTTTTATGCTTTTTCCTTTTTTTTAATACAGAAAATACACTATTTTTGTATTTTTCAATTATACTCCCCCTAAAAAGCAGAAAAACAAAAAAGAAAAAACAAAACAAAAACGATCAACTGAACCAGATCAAATAGCAGTTAAGCGAGTAACCCCATTGATTTTCAATAAAAATTGAAAGCGAACTTTATCAAACGCTTTTGTAAACAAGTCAGCTCTTTGAAAATCAGTGTGAATTTTTTGCAAATCGATCAATTTCTTTTCGTAGCAATCACGAATAAAGTGATAACGGATATCAATGTGCTTAGTTTTGGAATGTTGCACGGGGTTTTTCGTGATAGAGATGGCAGCTGAATTATCAATAAAAATGGGAGTAGTTAGAAATGTCAAACCATAATCGCGCAACTGCTGTTGTATCCACAAAACCTGTGAACAACAACTGGAAGCCGCCACGTACTCTGCCTCCGCAGTCGACGTTGCAACCGAGGTTTGCTTTTTGCACTGCCACGACACTAGTCTTTCTCCCAAAAATTGACACCCGGCGGTTGTAGATTTGAAATTTATCTTGCATCCACCATAATCGGAATCAGAATATGCAGTAAAATCAAACTTATTATCATTAGGATACCAGATACCCAGATCTTGGTTACCCTTCAAATAAGCAAAGATTCTGTCCACTGCCATCATATGAGAAACCTTCGGAGCAGCTTGATATCTAGCACATAAACACACAGCAAACATGATGTCAGGACGAGAAGCAGTTAAATACATTAAAGAACCGATCTTAGCCCTAAACAATGTTGGATCCACTTTGGCACCAGACTCATCTGGTCCAAGACCATGAGAAACCTGTATCGGATGTGCTTGGAATCCGAACATCACCAATCTTAAACCGAGCCAAAATGTCAGTAACATATTTCGATTGATGTAGAAAGATGCCTTTGGCCGATTGGTGGACTTGAAGGCCTAAAAAGAATCCCATCTCGCCTATTGAACTCATTTCAAATTTCGTTTGCATGACACGCTCAAATTCTTTACACAATGTGTCATTTGTGCTCCCAAAAATAATATCATCCACGTACACCTGAACAAGCAGTAAATCTTTCCCAAACCGCTTCGAAAAGAGTGTGCAATCTACGCAACTGGAGCATAGACCTCATTGAAATCAATTCCTTCAATTTGAGAAAATCCTTGAACCACTAATCGAGCTTTGTTACGAACAATGATGCCACGATCATCCTTCTTACACTTGAAAACCTATCTAGTGCCACATGCTTTCTTAGCATTATTGGGAAGATCAACAAGATGCCAAACACCCAACTTCTGGAATTGTTGCAACTCCTCCTGCATAGCCTCAACCCAAGAAGAATCTTCCAACGCTTGTTCAACATTGGTCGGCTCAACTTGAGACGGAAAACACGAATGAAACATACCATTCTGAACACCCGAATCTCGAATTTCAGCAATCAAAGCATCCACATTATCAGATAACTGATGGCGTGTGCGCACCCCAGAAGTCAAATCTCCAATAATATTCTCTTGAGGATGAATAGAATGAATCCGGAGATTAGTTGAATCAGGAACCTCAACAGTATCATCAAGAGTATTTAGAGTAGCATCGGCATCCTCTGAGCTTGACAATTCACTAGGCAATAAAGTATTTGGGACGGACGAACTTGTGGTTGGTAAAGGAATTGGATCAACCAAAGGTAATGATTCAGCTTCATGAAATGTATTGTCATCATCATCAGATGAACTCATGGGTTCTAGATCAAAAACAGTCTGACTAGATGAAGCAGAACCAGAAATAGTTGAACACTTTGGAATACATGATCCAGAATTAAGCATGGTATGAATAAGAACACCAGTCATATCTTCAGTAAGCTCATCAGCAAATTCAGTGTGTGCATCCAAGAAAGAATCAAAGAACGTCTTATAATCAATAATAGATACCATCAACCGATTTGGGTTTCAGAAAACTATATCTTCGACAATCCACATGCAAATGGCTCTCAATGGTCTTTGAAGACGGAAAGTAGACACGTTTCATTGGATACTGATAACCAACAAAGATGCCATCCTTAGCCTTAGCTTCAAATTTACCACCACCTTTGAGAACGGTACATAAACACCCAAATGGTTCCAGAAAATCTAAATTCGGCTTTCTACCTTTGAGCAATTGGTAACAAGTCTTGTTGAACCGCTTAACAATAAGAACTTTATTAAGCACGTGACAAGCAGTATGAACCGCCTCAGACCAGAACTTGATTGGTAGATTTGCATTAGCTAACATAGTTCGTGCGGTCTCTATTAAAGTTCGATTCTTTCTCTCAGCCACTCCGTTTTGTTGTGGAGTGTATGGTGCACTAAATTCATGTGAAATTCCAAAAGAATCACAAAATGCTTTCATCGTTGCGTTCTTGAATTCAGTACCATTGTCGGTACGAATACGACAAATCTTGTGCTTGTACAGATTCTCAAACTTGGACAGTAAACGCTGAATAGTTGCTGGAGTTTCATCCTTCGAATGTAATGACGCGACCCAAGAGAAACGCGAGAAATCATCTGTAATTACCAAACAATAAAAACTTCCATCCACACTGCTTACATTCATAGGACCAAAAAGATCCATATGAAGTAGCTCCAACGGAGTAACAATGGAATTAACACGTTTGTACGGATGAGACTTTTTCTGTTGCTTCCCCTTTTTGCATGAAACGCACACATCATCAATCGAAAAACGATTCTTAGAAACTCCCTCAACCAAATTGTGATTAACTAAATAATTCATCTTGCGGTGGTTAAGATGACCCATACGGCGATGCCACAAAATCGACTATTTTTCAGTAGCTTTGGATATGAAACATGTAGCCGACACTGTAGACGAGGTCTGATTCATATTCAAAACATATAAATCTCGAAACCGAGGTGCACGCATCACCATCCAATCATCAGGAATTTGAAATCCGGGCTTCAAAAAGATACATTCAGAACTTGTGAACGCAATAGTGTACTGCTTATCACATATTTGTGAGACACTTAAGAGATTGTGCTGCAACTGTTCCACAAATTGAACTTTGTCAAATGTAACTTTGTCATTTCCCATTTTTCCTTCTCCAGTGATTCTACCTCCTTTATGGCCAACAAAGGTAACTCCCCCACCATTGATTGGTTTAACATCGGTAAGCAAAGAGAGATTACCAGTTGTAGAAATGAGAAACGATCTTACTACTGCGTGTATCAATCAATCATAGCAACAACGGATGTAAATAAGAGAATTCTTATTGATCACTTGAAGATACAATGAAGTTCTCTCTAGTTTCTCTCTCTAGAAACACACACAGAAAAGTGTAGAATGACAGAAGTGTTCAACTGGTTCTCATGCACATTCTAACACAACCTATTTATAGTAAGTGACTACAAAGGCTGCGTACCAAATGGTACGCCCGGACCATTTGGTCCGCCGGACCATCTGGTCCGGTGCCAATGATATAGTCATTACACTTCATACAAAGACTCGCTCACATAGATACAATACATGAGACACATCATAGCATAGGAATATGCTTCTACAGACTCCCCCTTAACGTGTACTGTATCTATTTTCTAACTAAACTTCAGTCTTCAATCTTCAACATTGCTGCATCTGATATTTGACTTGAAATCTTGTCAGAAATAAAGCTTGCATGGCTGGATCACTCTTGAATCATCTTCAAACTTCAAAATCCACTTGTGAAAAATACTTTAAACTTCCCCTTTCACCATGCTTGAGTCTTTGATATCCATAACCTGCAATTTCAGAAGACAAAAACGCAGTTTCCTTTTCTTTTGAAAATTAATTTAATCTTGGCGCAAAACTTCTCTTCGAGAATCCAAGATATAGATTTGAAATTTTGATTTTGTATCACATGTCGATCGGTCGAAAACAAATAAGAAATAAAATCTTTTTGGCTTTTTGAAATTTTATATCAAAACGCACCTAAAATCTTTTTGATTTTTCAGATATGAAACATAAAAGCAATACTGAATCAGACACTATTTTTGTCTTTTGTGAGAAAGATCACAACTTGGGATCATATTGGACATATCATGCTGAACTACACTTCAATTTCAATTACTTCAGCACACAAGTCATGTCGATTACTGATATAATTTGTCCATCTTAAACTCAGGCAAAATCATACTCATAACATCTGGATATGTTAATGTATTGATTAGATTTGCATTGACCAGTGTACCCCACACTATCAGACATACTCAGATATATTTTTGCTTTTTATATCTCACTTTGTGATTTCATTTGTGATTTAATCACATAATGATTGTATTCATGATTCAGTCAACTGTGTTCCATGCAAAAAGAAATAAGAACGTTAAATCGTCTACCATAAGGTCGATCTTTCGATACGCAGATAAGGCCTCGGATTTAACAAAATAAGAAAATAAAACAAGTTGAAATTGTATAACCAACAACAATCAGGTGGGTACTCCCGTACACGCAGAGAAAGTCCGATGAGTTGTACGAAACACCAAAGAAAATAAAGCAGAACGTCAAACGAACAACAATCAGGTCGATCTTTCGATACGCAGAGAAAGTCCGATCGTTTGACAAAATAAAGAAAATCAAACAAGTTTAAATCTTTGCAAAATGAACACATGTATACACAATGACTTCTCATTTTCTTTTTCACATATCTTTTCTTTGATACCATGAGATATGCATCAAGATGTTGTCCACTTGGTCAAGCATTATTATTTAATGTGTTTATCACATCTGAATACTATTTGATTTAATGCCGAGCCTACCAAGCACATCGAACAATGATCTTATGGCTTTTTCATCTAATTTATCCACGAGTCAGACACGCAAGCCAATGTACCATCATTTCCCAATTATGTTGGATACAATTTCTCATTTTTCAATGTTTTTGTATTTTTCAATATTTTTGTATTTTTCTATTTTCTCCCCCTTAAAATGAAAACTCTATTTTTGGATTTTCATTTTAACACAAACAAAAACACAAAAACGCTATTTTTGGTTTTTCAATTTTCTCCCCTTAAACTACATACGAAATGTATTAAAGAAAGAAAAATTGACCTTTCGACATGGATACCTTTCAGAAAAAAATTTCAGTTTTAAAATTTGATATTGTCATGAAATTTAAGTTAAATCAGCAGAAAACTCCTTCATCAGCAACTTTTCAATCACCGATAGGTCTTCTAGAAGTACCTGCACACTGGTCAAACACATCAGTTTATAAATGACCCGAAGCGAATAGCTTCTGGTCGACCAGTATCTTGGTTTCCTTTCGAAACCACCTTAGGTTTCCAGTGTTGTTGTTTTGGTAAATCAGTATCCGATGAACCAGTCACAGTTGATTATGACGAACAACCTACAGATGAAACATTTTGAAAACGAGGAATAAATCTTCCTTGAGTTTCAAGTACATCAGCATCCCAATCACAACCTTCATTGGATGCAGGAGCAATGACAGTTAAAGTGATTGGAGAATTAGAAGTTTTCCCCCAATCATATTGTTTATCAACTTGAGACACCAAGGCTGTTGATTTTGATGAAGAAGCAGTTGAATTTGAACATTCACGAGCAAAATGTCCAAAATTAGAACATTTGAAGCATTTTTCTTTTGACTTATCTATTCCAACCTTGCCATCTGGATTTAAACTTTGAAATCCTGTCTTTTTCTTGAATCTTTTAACTCTTTGAGCTAACATTGCCAATTGCCAATTGATATCCATTTGCTCAAGATTATCAGGATCAATCTGATCAAAATCTTCTTCAATCAGATTAGATGTTGTCAACCCACCATTCAACAATCCATAATATGAAGATAACAAAGCTGAGATTAATGCCAAGTGCTCATCCGGTGTTTTTACAGAAAACGAAGTCTGATTTGAATGATTTGGAACAGTGAAATTACATCCTCTTGAAGAATTTCCAGAAATTCCTTGAACCATGACCAACAACAAAAGCAGTTTGAGGTGGATTTGATGTATTAACACTGAATGATTTTGCCTTTGCATTGATACTTGCAGAATTTTGTCCATGATATAATTCAGGATTTTGTAATTGAGCAGTGGACTTGTTTGAATTCATCATTTCCATTTCTCGAGCATGAAGCTTTCCAGTCAAATCATGAAATGATAACGTGGAATAGTCTTTCTCATGAGTAATCAACAACACATAACTTTCCCATTTCTCTGGTAATGCTTCCATTAATTTTTCTTTCAATTCTTCCTCGGTCTTTTCAATCTTGACAATTTTCATCTCACTAATTAGATGTGAAAACCTTGAAACAAGAGCAGAAATATTTTCTTTGTCGTATTGTTGAAAATTTTCAAATTCCTTATTCAACACTTTTCGTCGACTCTTCTTGTATTGATCATTGCCTTCACATCGAGCAGATAAAGCACCCCATAACTGTTTAGCCTTCTTACAAGTACTGAATTGATGCAACAACTCGGTAGGTAAAGCCATGGTAAGATAACCATAAACTTTTTGTTCAAGTTCATAACTTTTTCTTTCATCCTTATCAAAATCTTGAATCTCTTTATATTCTCCATTGTCAGTTGGACGCACATACAGCTTTCGAATTGGAATCCACAAATCAATATCATTTGTGCTAATGTATGCAGAAAAACGTTGCTTCCAATTTTGATAATCTTCCAATTTTAACAACTTGGGAACTTTCTGACTTGTTCCTATTTCATTATCAAAATTGAGCATAGCTTGTACCGTGCTTTGCATAGCCGCAAACGCTTGAAAATCAGACATTTTCCACCGTAAAATGATACTTCAAAAACTTTGAACTCAAAAACGGAGGTCTTCCAAGCGGATTTTGGGGGTCAAAACTGGACGGTACTGGCCGTAGGCCGGTACAAGTCCTAGATCTCGTCGAGAAGAACGTTTTGGCTGGTATTGGGTTCCGTAACTCTTTACGGTTCTCAAGTTACGTCAGTTTTAGTGAAGGTCACTATTCTGCCAGCGGACCAAAACAAAACGAACGGACCAGTTCCGGACCAAAACAATCAGGCGGATCAAATTTGTACTAGCGGACCAGATTCCGGATCAGATGAACTAGCGGACCAGAATTATACTAGCGGACCAGATACGGACCAGGTATCTTCAGCGGATCAAATTTGGTACGGCGGACCAAATAAACCAGCGGAGCAGATTGGTACGGCGGACCAAATTGGTACGGCGGACCAAATTGGTACGCTATAACTGCTGCGGACCAGAAAGAAACCGCCACGGACCAGCTGATGAAGATTGCCTGGCGGACCAGTCAGCGGACCAGCTGTTCTATCAGCGGACCAGACGCAAATAAAGCTAAAATCGACTGATTTTCATGAATTTTGACAATTGAAGCCGAAAACTGGATCAATATGATGCGAAAACACTCCAGGAGCATACAGAAATCATTTTTATCCTTGGAATCACTCAGAATTGGAAGAAATTGCAGAAAAACTTACCAAACCCAAGCTTTCTCTCTCTAAAAACTCCAAAAATCGATCAAAAACACAGCAGTAGAGCAACCAAAAGCTCTGATACCACTTGTAGAAACGAGAAACGATCTTACTACTGCGTGTATCAATCAATCATAGCAACAACGGATGTAAATAAGAGAATTCTTATTGATCACTTGAAGATACAATGAAGTTCTCTCTAGTTTCTCTCTCTAGAAACACACACAGAAAAGTGTAGAATGACAGAAGTGTTCAACTGGTTCTCATGCACATTCTAACACAATCTATTTATAGTAAGTGACTACAAAGGCTGCGTACCAAATGGTACGCCCGGACCATTTGGTCCGCCGGACCATCTGGTCCGCCGGACCATCTGGTCCGGTGCCAATGATATAGTCATTACATTTCATACAAAGACCTGCTCACATAGATACAATACACGAGACACATCATAGCATAGGAATATGCTTCTACACCAGTCATGTGCCTGGATGCTCCACTATCAATAACCCAAAAGTTGTTGACATCTGGCTTTCAAGCACCCTGCACATAGTAGCAAAAAGTTAATGATAATCTGGACCCAAGCATTCAGCTTTGGGTCGACTTGTGTCTTCTGAAAAATCTTCAGTGGCTTTAGAAGTCATTTTAGGCAGCCACTTTTGCCTGATTACTCGAACAGATGAATCTGTGGTGACAGTGTTTGAAGATGAACTATCAACCAATTTTTTAGTTTTTGAAAATTTTTCTCTTTTGAAAAAATGTTTTGTAACCACATTTCCATCTGTGTGTTTTGACTCAGAAACATTATCAGATTTCTTTGATTCAGCAGCGGAAGCTCGTTTCTCGGCCAAAACAGGACAACGATTGCGTATGTGACCTTTCTGATAACAGTGATAACATCTCCTTTTATCAACAAACATAACACGAAAATGAGATCCTAAATCAAGTGAAATGTTATCATCAGACATGTGTTGTGCCTCTCTCCTTTTTCATCAAACCAAACTCATCAACACCACACTGATCAGCATACCCTTTGGGTTTGACACGGTCATTCTTGATTTTCTCAAACTTTCCAAACTGTTTTTCATATGACCCAAAATCATCGTAAAAATCATAATCTTCACAAAACCATATGCTTCATAGTCAAAACGGTTTGTTTTAGCTGAAAATCTTCCATCAGAATTATAAAAATTCTTAGGTGAGTACTTTGACGTTTTTGACTTTGTGAAAAATGTCTGATCATCAGGACTAGACTTAAGTTTCAACAAGGAACCATTTTGCTCAGTTTTATGTTTAGACACAGATTCTTCTTTTTCATCAACATAAAACACTTTGGAAATCTTGGTTGGGTCAACACAACATAGTGGAAATTCTTCATCTGAAAATATGGTATCACTACCTTTCAGAGAATACATTTGCACTTTCTTAGAACACTCACCCATCTCAGCTTTACCTTTCTGTTTTACATCTACATTCCCAGACTTACCATTCTTCTTTTTAGTCTGTTGAACTTTCTCAGGTTTCTTCTGATTGACCTTAGAAAGTTCATCAGGATGTCCAAAACCAATACCATTGAATTTTTCTGACTTTGACAAAGGTACCGGCATTGAATGAACATCTGGTGGGATTGTGTTGCTCTTAGTTACAGATTCTTTTTCGTAAAACAAGTTACGACCTTTTGCAAATTTCGAATTTTCAAATTCTTTCATTTTCTTTATAGTTTCTTTGACCTTCTCTGCAGCTTCTAAAGGTGTAAGATTTACACTTTTAGATGATTTTACCATAGAATCATGAGTCTCAGACTGTTTGATAACAACATTGACAGTTTTGGACACATTTTTCAAAGGCTTCCTCTTATGAGTGCCTTTGGAGTTGTCAGATACTCCTTCAGTAAAACTGGAATAATCAAACACAACAGTTGGTTTGATATTCGATTCATTTGGACCTTTCCCATGCACAATTGGTGGTGGAACTGAAGTACACCCTGATTCTTTAAGCACATCTTTTAAATTTTCATCTTTGCACAGAAAACTGGCAAAGGAAGATGAATTCTTGAAATTGTCCAATTGCCTCTGAAGATCTAATATTTCAATTTTTAATTCAGAAATTTTAGAATTAGCTTCTGCAAGCTTTTTCTCGGAAAAAAATATAATCCTCAGTTTTGTTATTTAATTCAATTTTCGTGCTTAGAATCAAAGCATGCTCACTTTTTAGTTCTGCCTTAACGGCCTCCCACCTTTGTTTATAGATTGTGACATTTTCTTCTGCCAATATGTATTTATCATAATACATGACTTTCTCATCAGAAAGTTCTTTCAGTTGATTGGCAGTTGTTGTGCAAAATTCACTGATGTTAGAATGTACCTGAACATCAGCCATGAATGCTTGATGACCCTCAGCAAAGAAGTCTTCTCCTGGAAGATCAGAATTATCTTCAGTTGTTACATTCCTCTCCTCAGTGCATAAAAATGCAGACTCGTCAGGACAATCTGCAGCCCAGTCATAACCTTCACCAGTTTGCGAGACTAACGCTTTAGATTCTGTGTTGGATCCACTAGCAGCTGCATTTGAGCTTGATGGACTTGCATAACTTCCCGACCCTTGGTTACTCTTAGAGGCATATTTCTGAAATAACTTTGAAGTTTCCTACTTCTTTGCCTTGGTATACTCTTTTGCAAAATGTCCATAATTTTGACAGTTATAACATCGAACCTTGGATTTATCAAATCCCAATTTGCCTTCAGGATTAAGATCTTTACGACCAGTTTTCTCCATAAATCTCTTACCTCTTCTAACAAGCATTGCCATTGACCAATTAATGTCCATTAACTCTAGATCATCTGGATCAATTTGTTTATAATCTTCTTCAGTCAGTTCAGCACTAGTCAGCTTTCCAGCTATCACTCCATCGTAGGACGAAATCATTGCCGAGAATAACGCCATATAATCATTTGTGGTTTTTGCTGAAAAAGCATTCTGATTTGGAGCAGGTGAAGATTGATTAGAATACACCGGATATGTAACAGCAGCTTTGGTAGAATATCCCTCACTGGATGAACCTCTTGACATGTATGCATGACTACTCGAAGTGTTTTCCACATAAAACGCCGTTGTTGGTGGATTAGAATTTGCTTTAGCCTTTGCATGCATCGTTGATGCATTATCACCAAAATAGACATCTGGATTTTGAACTTGAGTTGGTAAATTTTTTACACGTCGAAATCCTTGTTATGAGTTAACAACAGAATATATCCTTCCCAAGTTGCTGGCAAAGCATCCAAAAGTTTCTCTTTCAGTTCTCCAGCATCCTTTTTCACCCCAACAATATCCAGCTCACTCACCAAATGACATAATCTTGAAATCAGATCATTAATGCTTTCATTAGATACATGACAAAAGTTATCGTACTCTCGCAACAACACCTTTTTCTTACTCTTCTTATATTGAGCATTTCCTTCACATCTATGACACAACGCTTCCCATAAAGCCTTTGACGTTGTGTGCATCTTAAATTGATGTAATATATCCTTTGGTAATGCCATCGACAAATTTGAGTAAGCTTTTCTTTCCAGTTTGAAAGATTCCTTTTCAGTATCATTCATTTTGTTGTATGGCTTTTCTTGACCAGCAAATTCACCCGTGGTAAACTTTGGGATTGTATAGCCATCCAACATTGGAGTCCAAACGGTGACATCCGTGACACCGATGTATGATTCATATCAGGTTTTCCAATTGTGAAAGTCCTCAAACTTCATCAATTTAGGAACCTTATTGGTAGTTCCTATTTCATTATCATAGTTCAATAATGCTTGTACAGTTGACGACATCGCAGCAAAGGCCTGGAACGGATCCATGATAATTTTTCTTAAAAACTGAGCTAGCGGATCAGAAGACAAATCACCGGATCAAAAAGTCGATCTCCGGATCAGATTTCAACTAACGGATGAGAACCGGATCAAATTTGAAGCAGCGGACCAGAATTCTTCTCGCGGATCAGAATTCTAAAGAACGGATCAGATGGTCCGCTGAGATAACTGTCGCGGATGAAATGAGACGCTGGAACTGCTACGGATCAGAATAAGAAGATTGCTTAAGCGGACCACAAGCAGCGGACAAGATTACTGATGAAGATATACTAGCGGACCACAAAACTCATCCGGCGGACCACAAAATTCATCCGGCGGACCACATCCGGATCAGTTTAAATCGAACAATTTTTCACAAAAGTTGATGTTTCGACCGTGTAATCAGCCCAGAATTCAACCAAAACACTCCATGATCACTTTGAACGTAAAATATATGCAGAATCGACGTAAAACCGAGTAGAAATGGTCAGATTCTTACCCCAAACGTTGTGACTTTCTTCAAATCTCAAAAACCGAACTGTAAATCACAGCAAATGAGCAATCCTGCTCTGATACCACTTGTAGAACACAGGAACGGTATTGCTAATGCATAACGATCATCAATTCGGTAAACACAAAGGTAAATAACACTTCTTTATTGCTCAACCTTTAGAGAGAGAAAGTAAACAGGTTTCACCTTACAAAAACACACAGTTTAGAACTCAAACCTCACAACTACTCTCCTCTAAACGAGCAAAACCTTTTTTATACTAATTCTGTCCAGCGGACCAACTAACCAGCGTACCAGATGGTCCGGGCGTACCATCTGGTCCGCCCCTGGTCCGCTGAGACCAGATTACACAAAACATAATAAATACAAGACCTAGCACTAGACACTATATATGCTTCTACAAAATAGACATCTAGATAGATCCCTCACATCACAAATTGGCAATGTATTGAATCTGGTTGCATGCTTCAGATAAATGATCCCAAACTCCTTCTTGATTGCATAGCATTTAAGCTGAGAATCATACATCCAACTTATTATTCTGCCAGAAGCTTCTCTACCTTTTCTTTCAAAGAATTTCTTTTGATCAACACCTTTTGTAGATGATTTCACCGGCATCTTCTTCGCCCTTTGCTCTTTCAACCACGCATCAAATAACATCTTTTTCTCTTGTTCTTCAGATAAGTTTTCATATTTGGTTGATGCTAGCTGTTCAGATTGATTTTCAGACTCTTTCTTTTTCAATTCTTCATCAATCTTTTCTTCATCATCTTCACCAAAGAAGTTGAAACCTCCTGACTGATCATTATCAGTAAAATTTCCATAAACCTTTGGCTCAGTAGAATATTCTTCAGCAGTGATATCTTCTACTTCTACTTGCTCTTCTTCATAATCAACATGTTCCTCTGAATCTTCTTCGTTGTACGGATCAGAAAATGGAACTTTATCTACATCTTCCACATTTAGAGCAAAAATTGCAGCAAGCTGCTCTTTTGTATACGGATTCACAAACTCCCCTTCTCCTAACTCAACTCTTGTAATCGGAGTCGCATCAAAAACATGATCATCAGGCTCCCCCTGAGATGTGGTAGACGGACCAGCAGCAGCAGATGAACCAGCTACCCCAGTACCCGATCCAGTACCACCCACACCTCCTTCAGGATCAGGATCATCATTCAAATATTTCAATATATCATCATCTTTACATCCTTCATCAGCATTCGGCTTCTCCCCCTGAGCAGGTAAAGCTTTGAGCAAGAGATTTAACTGCTCACCCAGGGTCAGAGATAATTGTTGTAACTTTGCAATTTCACGAGCCTTTTCTTCATCTCTTGATTTTAAACTGGCAATCTCACGATCTTTAGATTGATCCCGAGACACCAATTCCGCCACTAGATTCTTTAAACCTCTAATTTCATCTGCCTGCTGACGATTCGTTAATTCTAATTCATCAAGTCGAGTCTGATGAATCGCCAGCTTCAGATCAGCAGAAGAGATGGTTGATCGAGTAGCAGCAGCAGTGGACGAAGCAGTAGCAGAAGTAGAAGCAGTAGTAGACGGTCTTCTGATGATTAACTTCTTAGCAGGTAGAACCGAAGAACTTTGAACATTCACACTTTGTGTCGTCGGTTGCACTGGAACCGAAGACTGAGACTGAACTTTTTGTTTCTTAGCAGGTGGACTCTGACCAGATTTTCTAGCATCAGCCAGAAATGAGCCTTGTTGCACAGCAGGTCTCTTAGCCATATGTTTAACCTTTGAAAATGGATTTTGGGGGTCGAAATGAAGGGTTTTGTAAGGTGAGTAAAAGTATAGATCTCTCTGAGACGGTCGTTTTGGCTGGTATTAGCTCCCATAACTCTTAATCAAACTCAAGTTACGTCACTTTTAGTGAAACAACAAAAAAATCTCGATCTAAGAATTTGAGTTGCAAACTGATGCACAAACTGGGCTAAGAAATGAGTCACAAACTAATGCATGAACTAACTCATGAACTCGGCTGAGAAATAGTTCACGAACAGAATGCAAAGTGATCCACGAACTGAGTTACAAAGTTACACTTCGTGGGTAACAAACTGAGTAACGAACTAGACGCGAACTGGTACTCCGTGGCAGTTACTTACGCGAACTGAGACTTCATGATGGTTATTTGCACGAACTGAGTGATCTAGACACGAACTGAAACGAACTAACCCATTTTTT
>JBCNJP010000939.1:0-14893 GCA_039602395.1 Deinandra increscens subsp. villosa | reverse complement strand
TAATTCTGATATATGTATGATAACGTTTCTCTATTTATAATAATCCGTGCATCTAGAAAGGCTTGGTAATTTGCAAAAAAAATTGTTTTCATTATAATTCTGGTAGTCGGGTCACTACTGACATCGTTATCACGACGATTTCATTGCCGAGGTGAAACTCGGCTCGAATATCCTTTGACCCGTGGCTAGTATATGACGAGGGTCAAACTCCAATTTCCTTTTGGAGATTTTTGGCCATTTTTCTCCATAGTGATCCATCCACTCTTCTTGTGTGGTGTAATGCGGCAAATATTGTTTGATACCGATCTTTTGTTCTTTACAGAAGTTTAAAATTTGACGGTTCTCTTCGCTCAAACGCTCTAATGTCAATGCTTCTTCACCATCTTGCAAAGCAGATCTAAGCAGTGCAACCAAATAAAACACGTCCTCGTCTGGTGTCACCACTGAAGTTTCTTCATCCCACCTATGCGTCATGATGAAGATTAACATCAAAACGCATACAAATAATAATGCATAAAGTACAAGTTAGCAAATTGTCCAACATTCAAGATCTCATCAACATGTTAATGATGCATTGTCGAAGTACAAAGTGACGAATTCCATATGTCATATGGATGTGCATGAAACACCATAATATTGTATAGTATCGTATGGACACATGGATGAGTAACATATCCTTACTTGTTTTTGTTCATGGGATAGATGAGAATGGGCCCACTGGTCTTATTCCCCAAAATACCCTTGAAGACTCCTTTGTCAAATTGAGCAATTGTTGATTTGGGTACGAACAAGTTAAGCCATGGGTGTGGTACATCCCATAACCCTTTGGACCGGAGTTTTAACTCGGCCTTGTGAACCCGGTCCAAAAAATCAACATATGGAACATCAGTGGTGAAGACTGATGTTGGTATGTAGTGTAGTTTTTTTAACAAAGCTCCCACTTCCTGAATAAAATAATCAAATCCAATTATTTAGACAGAATATTTAAACACCTAAAAGAACAAAAAAGTAAGTAAATAAAGTGATAAAACACTTCTTTTTATAACTTGAGTTACTTGCTTTTAACTAGAAATTATTAGTTGCTAATTATTTGGTGAGTGGATGACATCGATTCATGCAAACAATTCCTCATTAAAATATTACTTATGTTTGTCGTCAATCATCGTATCAAATCATATAAGATCTCCTGTTCGTTTTCTTATGCTATAATTTTTTTTTCTTTTTAGTAAATTAGTTAACTACAACTCATTGGTTCATTTCACTGTAAGCCGGTGACAAAATACACATTAACTTTCACTTTTGTTATCCAGGTTCACAGAAAGTAACTCCATGACTCCATCCACTCCTAGCTTTCACTTACATGTTTTCAAAACAATTTAGAACATTCTTATCGTGATAAAAGATAATCTATTGTTTGCTAACCGACCTACGTTTACTTTTCCAATAAATCAATATTGTTTTCGACAATGAAAGTGAAAGTTAACGTCAAATAGTGTTGATCACATTGTTGGTATATATATTATTATCAGTCAGTTGGTCATAGTTTGGATCATTACGATCTAATTTGCCTTTTATACTATGTTATATCTATAGAGTCGTAACATAAAAAATCAGCCCTTTAGCCGTAAGATGAGAGTCACGTGTATATATATATGTTTAGTCACGTTGTGATTAATTAACATCGACCTAACGTAATATGATATTCAACACGCATGTCATATAAACTACTAAGTATGTAATATTGATCACGTATAGAATGAAAATATTATAGTACCTGGTCTAGGGATTCAGGGATGGAATGATGATAGTAGTTCTTGGTGATTTCAAGGCAGTATAAAACATTGCTATCTGAAGAAACGGAGGATATATTTATAGAATTACTAGGGGAGAAGAAGGAGGATCTCCAGTTGTTGATTAAACCTTCATCAACAATGACAAAACCCTCCACATAGTCAAACTTTTGGGAGCTCGGTTGACCATGGAGGGAGATGAGATACTCTTGATCATGGGTAAAACCCGAAAAGTTTGAATATAGTACCCGGATCCATCTCACCTGGAATTCAATCAATCATATACATATATATTAATTATAATCAAATTCATTAATTAAAAAGCAATTAGAGATATACAGCAACTAGCTTAATAAACGTGTATGACCCTCTTTTTTTAAGTCTAAGACATAAAATGGAGAATAATATCTGTTGTTTAAAAAAATATATAACTAATAATTACTATCTAATAAATGATTACAAAATTAGACACTTATCATTACCATGTTTAAACTCATAAAAAATTCTCTGTCCAAATTCTCTCACGTCATACAATTTAATTACTAATACAATCATTTTTATTTTAGACCCAAACTTAAAAAACTTGATTTTCACTCCCTCATCTATATATAATTTATTCAACAATCCAAGCAAAAACATATATTTTTTTTTTTGAACAGCTGTATATTATATAAAAAAGCTCAAGAAGAGCAAATTACATAAAAAGTAAAGGATTTCTCATCCGGTTTGAAAAAAAAAACATATTTATTTAATTAGTGTAATGTAATAAATAACTATAATAATAGAAAGGTATATAAATAAATTATTAATTTTTAGTTCGTGCAATACACGAGATCTATCTTAGTTGAGGATATATATTTCAATATGCTATTTTTTGATTTATGAACATGTAACCAGCTGAAAAGCTCGAGAAAGCGATGCTATGTTTGTTATAATGATATAAAAATAACAAGTGACCCGTCAATAGCAATGTCAACAGTTTTGATTGGCTGAAAGAAACGTAATTGCTATGGACCACTAAATCACTGATTGTCATCGTTCATGAAAATAATTGCATTTGGAGTCGACACATGCACTTTTGTTTTTGTTTTATAAAATCTGACTTCAAATCTCTAAATTATGATACTTCAATAATAGTTTTCTTTTCTTTTGTCTAAGAGACTAAGGCCCTGCTCTATTATCTATTAGTCACATTATATATATGTTCATTTTCAATATCAAAATGCTACGTACCGATTTAAATCTATCTAAAAATTTATATATATTATTTTAGAAGGTGTGTTTTGGATGTTTCGGAACAATTATAAAAGCTTTATTTACCATAAAATGCATTTTTAATGAATAAAACTTCGAAAACAAATACTTATAACATTACTAGAAAACTAGAAAAGAATTTTGGGAGAGAAATTAAGAACTAGTATATATATATATACCCTTTGAGGAGAAGGTTCCAATGCGATTCTAGCTCTTGTGATGATCCCAAATTGGCCTAGACCTCCCATAACCGCATGGAACAACTCCGAGTTTTTATCCTCTGCGCACGTCACCAACTCCCCTTTTCCTGCAAATCATATTTTACATACATACATTATTAATTATAAAATAGTTTTAAGTTAATTTTAACATTGATTTTTAATTATATATTTGATTTAATTTAATTTAATTTATACGAATAAATCCAAACCTATGCATGTTTAATGCAACCTATATATAGGTGTGGTAAAATTACCCGTGACGACATCAACTTCATGAACATTGCTAATCTGAGGGCCTTGGTTGAAAGCTTGCCCACTAATTCCGGCATTAGATATTGTACCTCCAACAGAAAGGTACAAGTAATCGGTCCATGATTTTGGTGCAAGTCCATACCTTAACGTGGACTTGAGCACATCGATCCAAAGCTCTCCGCCCCACACGTCAACATACATCAACTTGTCGGAAACAACCGCCAACGGCGGCCTACCTCTCGATCCGCTCATTTGAACCACCACTCCGTTGGCCGCCTGAGACTGACCGTTGATCGAATGCCCGCGGCCTCTTGCTGACACCCCGAAACCCTGAGGTGATTCGTAGGCTAATTTCACAAGTCTTGCGACGTCTGCGGCCGAAGACGGATGGAGAACCGCCGCCGGGGGCGAGTGAACGGTCGTTTTTCCGAAATCCGAGGAAACGGACTGGATGTCCGTACGGTTGAAGCTTAACTGAACTTCGGTCTCGTTAGGCGTTATAAGTGTTAATCCAACGGTCGCAATTAAACGGCATATAGCGGAGAGCATTAGGAATTTAGGTGCCATGCTATTTATGGAAGTTTAAAGAGAGTGTATCTGTGTGCTATCTATCGATAAGGAGAAAACAGGGAGACGGTGTCTGCGCTGTCCGGGATACGAGACGCAGCTTCTGTATTTATAAGACACTCCAAAAGGAAGTATTACTCGGTTGGAAGTCACGTGGGAATATTTCTTTAGCACGTGACGAAGTATGACTATTTAAATTTAGGAAAATTGGATTTAAATAATCCCAACTTTTACCTATTGGCCGGCAATAATCTCACATTTAAAAATCCTCTCCACCAGTCCCAACTTTCATCCAATTTTTTCTAGTGGACCCGCCGTTAACTTTTTTTAACACCGTTAAATAAATGCTGACGTGGCATGCTGACGTGTTACAATTAATTTTTTTTAATTCTTTAATCCAAGTCATATTCCAAATAAGATTTTCCTTAATTTCAATAAAAAATATCGATCCATCCATCCACTGTTCAAGGCTAATACTTTTCTCTCGGAAAAATTCCTGGTGATGTTCCCGCCCATGGAATCTGTGGATTCGACGGAAATACCACCGCCTGTTCAACCTCACCGCAATTCCCGTTGCTTCCTAAACCCTTGTCGTCATCTAACGTCTCCTCCTCCGCCTTCTGTTTGCCTTCTACACGGATCTCTCTGTTCTCAATCTCATCAGAACCACTGTTAATCATCTACCAAAGACGAATCATCATCCAAATCAACTTGTTGTTCTCCGCGATCATCGTCGTCTATTCGTGTTTGTTCTTTTCACCACCGAAAAACTCCATGGATTGAGAAATTAGGCGTATAATTCCAAGGATGATAATTTGTATATGAATGGCATGGTTTAATTGAAGGGGGAAATTAAGGAATGATGAATGGAAGGAGTAATTTGAGAGCAGTGAGTATTTATAAGGGGAGGAAGGAGAAGGGGGTGGAAATGGACAAACGTGACCGGCGGGATCAGGGAAGGAACTTAGGTTAGATCAGATATTAATTTGGGGATAAACTGCTTATGATAAGAATGATGCGATCCGGGCAAGATCAATTTTAGGGATTTGGATTTGGAGGCTGAATGTTGATCGTTCTTTTAATAATGGATGGCTGGATGATTTTTTTTAATTGAAAATTAAGGAAAAATCTTATTTGGAATATGACATGGATTAAAGAATTAGAAAAAAAAAGAATTGTTACACGTCAGCATGTCATGTCAGCATTTATTTAACGGTGTTAAAAAAGTTAACGGCAGGTCCATTAGAAAAAAAAATTGGATGAAAGTTGGGACTGGTGGAGAGGATTTTTGAATGTGGAATTATTGCCGGCCAATAGGTAAAAGTTGGGATTATTTAAATCCAATTTTTCTTAAATTTAAACTTAAATGTCATTTTTGTCTTCCATCTGGTTTAGTATTTTCCTTCGTATTTTTAAAAACCGTTATTTTCATCTAATAGTTTATGATTTTTTACCATTTCAATCCATATGGCTAACCCTATGTATTTTCTCTGATAATTTAAAGGGTATTTTGATCAATTTATACATTGAGACGAATTATGAAAGTTATCAAGATCAGGAGGGACCGTTTATGTAAGTTTATTAAACTAAAGAAATTAAAAAGAAACCCTAATACCTTAATCCATTGCTGCTTAAAAAAAATCTACATCCTCTTCTATCTGTAATTACCGCTGACCACCACCCTCTCTCTGAAAAACGAGTTCTTAAAGCAAACTCGGTTCATAATAGTCGACTTCGAGTAAACGAGTTCCTGAAGAAAACAAGTTCTTTCCAAGAGCGGGAAGTCCGGGCGTAGGGCTGGCTGTTCGTATCAGGACCCGCGGAAGCATCAGAGTAAAAGTCAGAGTACGCAATTTCATACATAACAAATAACCCAATATAAACAACAGACCACTTAAATACAACAAGAAAGTTAGAAGGTTCTACAACCAATAACTTACAAGGTTTGGTCCCAGGTACTCTAAGATGCAAAGTAAGAGTTCAAGGTACGAGAACCAACAACAAAGACAACGGATGACAAAATCATATTAAGCAATCAAAGGCCCAAAGCCTCCTTCACCAGCTCCCAGCCATAATCCCTTCCGCCCGACTAATAACCTGCTTTAAATAACTACTTACCTGCAACATGAACTAAAACAAGTAAACAACTATAAAGTTCTTGGTGAGTCCACAACAAATCATACAACCAATAGTTCTCATCCTTATTACAAATACCCTATGTGAGTCTATTGGCGGTCTCCCCTAGGTCAATACTCAATCCGGCATAACATAGGTGCGTGCCCCGTCCACCCTTCATGTTTAGGCATATAGCGACACACTCCCGCCTAATAACTTAATATCAGGACAACTCATGGATGTAAGGCCAACTCCATGATAACTAATTCCAGATAACTATCTAACTCTCAGATGTTTGCCTAAGTCCTAGACTCAGCTCCTTGCTTCGTCTTAGAGTCTATAAGGTTCAAACTTAGGGGCTGTACAAGAAACCCTTAATCTGTTGGAACCTTGAGCTCTGATACCAACCTGTCACACCCTAACTTTTCGCTAGTTTCCAAGAGTGGGATGTCCTGGCTGGCTGTTCGTATCGGGTCTCACGGAAGCATCAGATTAGATATCAGAGTACACAATATCACACACAACAAACAACATACCACTTAAATACAATAAGAAAGCTTGAAGGTTCTACAACCCAATAACTTTACAAGGTTTGGTCTTAGGTACTCTAAGATGCAAAATATGAATTCAAGGTACGAGAACCAACAACAAAGAAATCGGATGATAAAATCAGATTAAGCAATCAAAGACCCAAAGCCTCCTTCATTAGCTCCTAACCATTATCCCTTACGCCCGATTAATAACCTGCTTTAAATAGCTACTTACCTGCAACATGAACTAATACAAGTCAACAACTATAAAGTTGTTGGTGAGTCCTCAACAAATCATACAATCAATATTTCTCATTCTCATTACTAATACCCTATGTGAGTCTATTGGCGGTCTGCCCTAGGTCAACACTCAATCTGGCATAACACAGGCACGTGCCCCTGTGCACCCTTCATGTTTAGGCATATAGCAACACACTCAGCAACACACCCCGCCTAATAACTTAATATTAGAACAACTCATGGATGTGAGGCCAAACAGGTCCTACCTAATCAACTGTTAGACTCCCCTATACACCTCGTAGCGTCCACCGACCCCTAATAACCATACTAGCATCCTCTTGAAAGTCTACTACCCAGCATACGACCCACCCAACTAGCAAAACCCATATAAAGTATGATAATATAGAATAAGCAGTCAAAACAGTTCTTGTGCACCCCAAAACATTTAAAGTAATTTAAAAGGGGAGAAGCTAACGGTACTCACAGTTATGCATGGCTTACAAAGTTGACCTCTTTTTTGACCACTGCCTAGATATGAGTCACCCTAATACATGCATCATAATAAAAAATTAGTAGCTAAGCTACTGATTTGTATTACCAGGAAAAAAAAGCAGCACATCAATTTCACATCGGCAATCCATAGGATAACTCGAATCATTGATAAAGGACGTTTGAACCAGTCAATTAGCTAAGTGTTATACAAACACTTCAACTTAGTTCTAGACAGTCCATTACAATCGGAGTTGAAATATGTTCCAAATTCATAGCTTCGGATTTCTAGTTCATGGAAAAACAATCAAGCTATGAAACTGTTCTAGGATGAATAGGGCGTGTCACATTATTATAATACGACTGTATTCAACAATTGTCATTTTTGGAAAACCCACGATAAGGATGTATTCCCATAACAATGATACGGTCGTATACAACACCTAACAAATTCTTGCAAACTCCACGATACGGTCGTATTATGATAACACGTATACGACTGTATTACCCTTAAGATCAGATACTTAAATCTGTCGACCCCCGATACGGCCGTATTCCTATAAACCCGTATACGACCGTATTCATATCTGGCCAGAACACTTATTTGGACATTTTTTTTTACCATTTTAAGCCAATTTTACAAAATCCAATTATTATCAAAACACTTATAACACTTATTTTATCCCCAACAACATTTCCAAATGCTCTGAATGTCGCTAATGTGACCACAATACATGCATGCATCAAATTTAGGTATATGTACATAAAATATAAATCTTACATCTAATGAAGCTTTCCTTCCTATTTCAAAGCTCAATGCCACTCTCTGATATCTGCAGCAATTCCAGATAACCTCTGTATGCATTTATTTAGGGATTAACATCACATTTCAAGAACTTTCTCAAATTGGATTTTTTTCATGGATGCATGTGTAATTCAATTCTTAACTTAGTGTTCTAGATATTTCAGATGCACATACCACCTCTCTGATGGTCCTTACAGCTTCTGTAACATGGATAACATCAGAATCTAGCACCAATCACTCATCAAATTACAAGAGAATGAGGATTAGATGCTTACCTCAAGATTTACTACTTGAATCTTGTGTATTCACAACCCAAAATCACCTCTGGAGCTTCCTGGCCGCAAGAATACAGAGAAAACCAGCAGAGCTACTGGTTTCTCCCGACCGAATAACCAAAGATCGGTCAAATAAAAACTTTATACTTCCATATCAATACGGCCGTATTGATATGAACTATACGGGCATATCACGAAATCCGTTTACACATGGATCTTGACCCGACCCGATTGTAACGTATTGCCTTGTTGTGGCGCCATGGACCCCAGGCGTATCACTCTTATGTGATATGGTCGTATTAGGCCAAACTCTTAGAAAAATTCTAGTGTTTTCTCAATCTCATCATATTAACAACCCCGCATCAGTCAGGGTTGTTACATTATGCCCCTCGCCCCCTAAATGAATTTCGTCCTGGAATTCCTTCCAAGGCTCAAATAACCGGGGATATTTTCTTCGGATATTAGTTTCTGATTCCCAAGTAATATCCAGAGCTCGTCGAGTGTCCCATTTTACCTTTACCACTGGAATCCGCTTTATCCTCAACTTCTTCACTATCCGTTCCAGAATCTCAACAGGTTATTCCGAAAAGTGAAGCTTTTCATCTACTCGAATATCATTCAATGGAGTTACTAGTGTTTTAGCCGTCACACAAATACGTAAGTTCGAAACATAAAACACATCATGGAAACCTCTGAGCTCCTCAGGTAACTACAGTCGATATGCAACACTACCAAATTTATTGAGAATCTTAAAAGGACCAATGTAACGGGGACTCAACTTCCCACGCTTACGAATTTATACCTTTAACATAACCATATCATCTTTTTCAAATTCCAAAACGCTTCCAAAGCCGGTCTGCGTAACTCTTCTGTCGGTCCTGGGAAGCTTTAAGCCTTTCCCGGATTGCTTGATTTTCTAGGTCGCCTCCACCACAACCTCAGGTGCAGTCAATTGACCTTCACCAACTTCTGACCAGCAAATGGTGTGCGACACTTCCTACCATACAACGCTTCGAATGGTGCTGCTTTTATACTTGAGTGGTAGCTATTATTATATGAGAATTCCATCAGAGGAAAATGCTTATCCCAGCTACCACCGAATTCAATAACACATGCCTGAAGCATATCCTCAAGCGTCTGGATAGTCCTCTCACTTTGCCCATCATTCTGAGGATGGTAAACCGTTCTTAAGTTTAATTTCATTCCTATAGCTTGCTGGAAACATTTCCAGAAATGGGATGTAAACCGACTATCCCGATCTGACATAACTGATAGTGGCACACCATACAATCTAACAATCTCGTAAACCGACTATCCCGATCTGACATAACTGATAGGACCAAACAAGTCCATATGCAGTAATTCTAAAGGCATTGAAATAGAGCTTTCTAGTTTGGGCTTATGAGAAGATTTGTGTTGCTTACCCTTTAGACAAGCAACACATTGCTCAGCACATGTAAACATTTTGTTAGGTAAACCTTTAACCAAACCAAGTTTTACAAGTTTGTTCTATTTTTTTTAAATTTACATGTCATAGCCTTCTGTACCAAAGGTCCGATTCATCTACAGAGGCCTTGGATATAACGCAGTTGATACCATGCTTAGTTGTAGTATGTGCCATATCCAGAATATACAAACCATCCTTCCTAGGTGCCTTTATTATAATCATGTTTTCAAATATTTCAACACCAGGTTTGAGGATGATAGCCTCTGACTCATTAAACAAAACATTCAACTTCTTGTCACACATTTGTGAGACACTAAGAAGATTGAAGTTTACTATATCAACATAAGTTACCTTATCGAAGGTAAGCTTTCCATTTGTGACCATTCCCTGTCCAGAAATCTGACCCTTAGTACTTCCAAAATCAATTGTTCCTCCATTAAATCTTTTTGTGTTTTTCAATAATTCTTTATTTCCTGTCATATGTCAAGAACATCCGCTATCTACTAGCCAGATGCTGCTTTGAGATTTATTATATGTTTCCCGTATATGTAAGACAAAATGAGTCATTTTCTCAAGGAGACCCAAGCCATTGTGGTCTTGGGTCTGCCCATAGCATCATTATACTTATACTCCTTGAGTACAAGTGTTTGAGTCAACTCTTTAGATTTTGATGACTCAACCTTTGACTGATCATCATTTGAAGATTCTTAACTCAATTTGGGATTAGGGAGAGAATTTTGTTTAGACTGAAAATTGATGATTTTTTGTTTTTCAGTTGTTTTTCTCTACCTATACTCCCTCTGTCTTCTACCCTTTGAGGATTCATAGTATGTTGTTTCAAAATATGAAGTTTGATCATGGAATCTTGAAAGATTATTTTGAGATAACGGTTTATTTTGGCTAATGAAAACAATTTCATCTTGATTAGGACAAAAACCTCCTTTTTGAGGTGTAAAATTCCTTCGAGAGTAAAAATTTTCATCTAAGGTAACTTTTACCTCAAGATAGATATTTTTCCCTTCCGAGGTAAATTTTACCTCGGAAGCCCATTTTCTCTCTCTCATATGTCTTCTGGAGTAAATTTGTCCCTCCAATGTAACTTTTACTGATATGCGCTAAATTATGCATATTTTTATATCAAATGTTCCTCGCATTTCGGGTTATATCTGACTAACTATTATCAAAATAGTATGATATTGTTTCTTTTTAGTTTTCAGTAAGATCCAGGTGAAAATCACAAAAGAAGACCGAAACACTAAAAAATGAAGAATATTTGAAGACTTCGTGATTTTGTGCCAAGAACTGAGCTCTTACCTTGCAATATGGACTTGATGCCCTCATACAACCTTCTCTCGAGTCAAGACATAGTGGCAACCCCAAGACTCAACCACATCTCGAAGCGTAACTACTGAAAGACACCGGTGCGGTCAGGAAATGCCCTAAACTTCACAGAAGCATATCTCGGGCTAGAAAATGAGTTACGGGACCCATTAGTAGTGAATTCTGAGTATCTCGGCGAGAGGAAGATGATTTTTTTGTCAATATTCCCCATTCCATACTCCAACACACCCCATGTTAAACCTAAATATTGACTTTTTTGGGCACACCCCATGCCCCACTCAGCACACCCCGTGCCCCTGACCACCTTGGCAGAAGTCTCTGACATAGCATGGCTCGTGCTCCTTCAAGCATGCCCCGTGCCACTGACACCGTCGGCAAAAGACTCTGACATGACATGCCCCGTACCTGGAGAAGCACGGCTCATGCCCCTGACAAGCTTGCTAGATGTTTGATGGATCTGACATGACAGGCCCCGTGCTCCAAGGAACATGCTCCGTGCGCCCCTCTGACACACAAGCCCCGTGCCCAACCAGGCACGGGCCGTGCCCACCTCAGCTGGTCTATAAATTGAGGATCCCTCTTTACTTCCAACTTGCTCATCTTCTCCCCCTTTCTCTAGTGTAGTCCTTGTTTTTCTTGAGCCATTTGGCATTTTTATGTTTTTCTAAGTCAAGTTTATAAAAAAAATAACTTAAGTAGTTTTTGCAAAGTATTTTTCTATGAATCTTTCTTCTTCTTTTAAGCAAATCTTTAAAGCCATGTTTGGCTAAACTCTTATACTTACTTGGGAAGTAACAAACCTTTGGCGGGTTGGTTAACGATCATATAGCCTCGCTTAAGGTGTGTTTAATGACTTTATGAAAACCCTTTTTTTATTGTGATTTTCTGAACCAAGCGTGCTTCATGTATCACAGACCATTTGGGGAGTCGAAATCCCAAAGTCCGGATCTGTGACACCCGGTCGGGGGACGATGCATGATTCGAAAGGTGACTCGCGCCCCATGCTACATGATACGTTCTAGGTTCTTTTGTCTATGTAAGCAAACTCGGCTGACCATGTAAGTGCGGGCTGAAAGTATTTGGTTGGGAATGAGGGTTGGTAATATTTTGTCACTTCACGGAAGTCGAAAGGTACGTGTTTGTGAACTTGGCTATGGTTACGCCGGACGTGCATGCGCGAGAGCGGTACGCGAAAGAAACGGACCTTAGTCCCTTAAAAAGATCATTTTTATAATAAAATAATCCGGCACGCAGGGTTGTTCCTCTGCTGGTTCATGACGACGTGTCGAGTGTAACGATTTCCCGACCAAGGAGCCCTACGACTAAGTGGCATTACACCACTTCATTTGATCACTAACAGCTCTTCCCTCGGCATCCATACTCCTCGCAGACGATTAGTAGTTGTATGGTGGTTGACCAGGTGGGCCGAAAGGCGGTCGACTTCCTGTCAGTGAACAATCTTAAGCAAGATTATAAGTGTCTATTCAACCTTCCTCAACCACTGGTGAGTTCTCCTAAGTAATACTAACTTCGATTTACAAAACTAAAAACACCATCTTATTTTATATTTATTTTATTTTCTTATTTTTAGTTTAGTTTAACTAACACTGTTCATACTGATTAGATTCGGTTAGACGTTAACAAATATAAAGTATTAAAATCCCCACGTTCCATTGTGTCCTTGATCGACCCCGATTCAACTTACCACTACTATACTGCTCCACGATGGGTGCACTTGCCCGTGATGTGGTGAAATAGTAGTTGTTAGTAAATCAGGTTTTATAAATGTAAAGCTTCAAATGCTAATAAGGTGTCAAAAAATAATATCATATTTTATATATACACCACAACACACCATTTACCTCGGGATCAAATTTTCTTCCTCTAGGAGCAGACACACTCCTAGATTTTTTTATTGTTATGAGGTCTTTTGGAAAAATTGTATTCTAGGTCCTCATAATCATCATGTTCAAAGTAAATTGGTCGCCGTTTGCCTATAGATCCTGATGGTCTATATCCTGAATGAATACTTGAGCTCTCAGAGTAATGTGTTCCTGGGTGCTCAAAGTTTCTTCCATAGTGTAAGAGCGTGATACGATCCTACTGCTGATAGAATCGATTGGATCTAGTATACGAGTGTAAATAAGCTTTGTTTATTGATTCACAAGTAGAACTCAATACAAATATTTTTCTCTCTAGACACACATAGAAACACACACTCAAGGATGACTCAAATGATAGAACTAACTCTTCTAAACAAGGGTCAACCTATTTATAGTGTAGCGCATTCTACTCAATGAACCAACTGGCAAACCATTGGTTCGTTGGCCGGCGAACCATTGGTTAGGACCATGGTTTGCTGCCTCTAGACTCAATACAAATGAACTGATCACTTAGATACAATACACGAGACACTCTTTAGCATAGAATTATTCTCAACAAACTCCCCCTTAACGTGTAAATAATTTATGCTAACTAAACTTTAGTCTTCAATCCTCAACATCACTGCATCCGATCTTCAAATTGAAATTTCCTGTCAGCTATAGAGCTTACATGGCTGGATCACTCTTGAATCATCTTTTGAACTTCAAGATCCGCTTGCAAAAGAGACTTCAATCTCCCTCTATCACCATGCTTGAGTCTTGACACAAAGAACCTGTAATTTCAGAAGACAGAAACACGATTTCCTTTTCGATTTATGAAAATTAATTTAATCTTGACACAAAACATCTCTTCGAGAATCCAAGATATAGTTTTAAAAAAGTTGATTTCGTATCACATATCGATCGATCGAAAATAAAAACAAAAAATCCTTTTGACTTTTTGAAACTTTATATTAAAACCCACCGTAAATCTTTTTCATTATTATAAGTTTATGCTAAAACACACCTAAAATCTTTTTGAAATTTTTTGATATGAACATAAATGCCAAAAAAAATCAGACACTATTTTTGTCTTTTGTGAGAAAGATCATAACTTGGGATCATATTGGTCATGACATGCTAAAATATACTTCACTTTCAATTACTTCAGCACATAAGCCATGTCGATTGCTAGTATCATTTGTCCATATTAAACTCAGGCACAAGCATACTCATACATCTGGATATGTTAAGATGTTGATTAATTTTTCTTTGACCAGTGTACCCTACACTATCAGACATACTCATATATGTTTTCATATCAAACTTTGTGATTTCACTTGTGATTAAACACACATTGATTGTATTTTGATAATGTCAATTGTGTTCCATGCAAAAAAAAAAAAATAAGAATGTTAAATCGTCTACTTTAAGGTCCATCTGTTAGTACGCAGATAAGACCTCGGATTTAACCCAAAAAAAACAAGTTGAAATTGTATAATTTAACAACAATCAGGTCGGTCTTGTGGACACGCAGAGAAGGTCCGATGAATTATACGAAACACGAAAGAAAATAAAGCAGAACCTCAAACGAACAACAAGCAGGTTGATCTTTCGATACGCAAAGAAAGTCTGGTCGTTTGAGAAAATAAAGAAAATGAAACAAGTTTAAATCTTTGCAAAATAAACACATGTTATACACAGT
>JBCNJP010000936.1:0-12620 GCA_039602395.1 Deinandra increscens subsp. villosa | reverse complement strand
TTCAATACACCTCTTACATCTTGAAGAAATTTCGTCTTCTTTCTTATGTGTTTCATCATTCAACCAATGATCATCTGTAAGCAACTTTTGAATCTTCTTATTCTTCTGTGAAACCACTTCAAATTTACCAATCAGAAGAGAGAATTTGGACATCAAACTTTCAATTTTGCTTGTCATAAAGACAGAATCAGATATTTCGTTAGCATTTTTCTGACATTTCTCCAATTCTTTTATCAGAATACTATTTTCTTCGGTCAACTTTTTCAACGTCTTTTCTAACTCCTCAATCTTATCATTAGAACTCTTGTTTGACCTTGGATTCCGATAAAGTTGCATATTGTGATATTCGCATATTATCTTCAGATTGTCCCACAATACTTTCGATTTTCGACAATCCTTAAAATATACAAACAACTCTGTTGATAATGCCAACTTGATAAATGCATATGCCTTTTTTTCATTTTCATACTGCTTCATTTCTGCATTTGAAAGATCCATTCTCCATATAGGATCTCCATGAAAATCAGTTGGATAGACATATAGCTTATTGAAATCGGACACACTTGTGCCATATGTCCTTTTTGTCGACAGTTGTAACACAAGCGGTTGTTGATATTTCTCCTCTTGGGAACCTGCATAGCTTCACAAAAATAAGCATCATCAAAATGATCATAAAATGTATCATATACCTGAAATTGATGATCATGAACCCTTTTTGATGTTGGGCTTTGTGAATTTGAATTGGATCCTCCAGAATAAAATTTGACAAATTGCTGCTTTTTGTTTTGGGGATCAGCATTCTTCACAAAAACTTCTGATATTTTCTGAGCATCCACGCAATAAAGTGGAAATTGTTTGTCAGAAAATATTTGTTCCGAACCCTTGAGCTTGTAAAACCTCTCGGGTTGAACCTTTTTAGCATTAAACACATCCTTCTTGACTTGTTTCAAATTAACGTTCTTTAAATTCTGTTGTTTTAAATCTTGAGCCCCATCAGCGTTAACATTTTTGAACTTGAAACCCAAACCAACATGTTTCCCTGGAATCTTCTCTCCTGAACCAGATACGTTATGTCCATTCTTCGCGAGATGAGAAAATTCAGCTTTAACTTGACCAACATTCTTTTGTTGATAGAAGATAGTCTCATCAATATCAGTAGAAGAACTAATCTTCTCGGTTGAACTAGCTGATTTCTCTTCTTTAGTAGTGGAAGAATCAAACATAACACTTTCAGCTTTTTGTTCTTTCTGTGACTTCACAACCTTTTCTTTATTTGATTTATTATTAACAAATTTAGAATAATCACCAGCTTCAACATTTTCCTTCAGCTCATGAACTCCTTCTTTTAGACTTCCTGGTGGTGAAACTGTTTTGCTAAACATTTTCTCAAAATTTTCATCTTTAGCCAAGAAACTTGTAAAAGATTGGGAATTTGTGACATTGTTCAACACACGATTTGCATCAATTACTTGAATCTTCAAATTGGAAATCTTTTGTTGAGCTTCAGCCAATTCTTTCTCTGATGCAATCAATTTCTTAGCAACTTTGTGAGTTTCATATTTTTTGCAATCTCATATTATCAAGTTCAGCAAACAACTCTTTCGTCAATTTATCTTCATTTCTTTTCTGAATATCCAAATTTGCATTTTGCAATTTATTCACTCTTACTAACTCCCTCTTCTCATCAAGCAACTTCTCCACATCAATCTGATAAGACTTAATCTGGGCAGCTTGTTCTCCAGAAGTTTTGTTAAGCATATCAAGCTTAACCTTGGACTTGTTAAACAAATTATTGAAATCATTGGCAGCATCCTCAGCTTCAGCCTTCCATTTTTCAACTTCCTTGACTAACTCAGTCTTTTCTTCCATTAATTTTTCAATCTTGATCTTTTCAGATTCTGCAGTGTCACTTTTCAATTCTTCAATTTCTTTCGATAATTCAATACACCTCTTACATCTTGAAGAAATTTCGTCTTCTTTCTTATGTGTTTCATCATTCAACCAATGATCATCTGTAAGCAACTTTTGAATCTTCTTATTCTTCTGTGAAACCACTTCAAATTTACCAATCAGAAGAGAGAATTTGGACATCAAACTTTCAATTTTGCTTGTCATAAAGACAGAATCAGATATTTCGTTAGCATTTTTCTGACATTTCTCCAATTCTTTTATCAGAATACTATTTTCTTCGGTCAACTTTTTCAACGTCTTTTCTAACTCCTCAATCTTATCATTAGAACTCTTGTTTGACCTTGGATTCCGATAAAGTTGCATATTGTGATATTCGCATATTATCTTCAGATTGTCCCACAATACTTTCGATTTTCGACAATCCTTAAAATATACAAACAACTCTGTTGATAATGCCAACTTGATAAATGCATATGCCTTTTTTTCATTTTCATACTGCTTCATTTCTGCATTTGAAAGATCCATTCTCCATATAGGATCTCCATGAAAATCAGTTGGATAGACATATAGCTTATTGAAATCGGACACACTTGTGCCATATGTCCTTTTTGTCGACAGTTGTAACACAAGCGGTTGTTGATATTTCTCCTCTTGGGAACCTGCATAGCTTCACAAAAATAAGCATCATCAAAATGATCATAAAATGTATCATATACCTGAAATTGATGATCATGAACCCTTTTTGATGTTGGGCTTTGTGAATTTGAATTGGATCCTCCAGAATAAAATTTGACAAATTGCTGCTTTTTGTTTTGGGGATCAGCATTCTTCACAAAAACTTCTGATATTTTCTGAGCATCCACGCAATAAAGTGGAAATTGTTTGTCAGAAAATATTTGTTCCGAACCCTTGAGCTTGTAAAACCTCTCGGGTTGAACCTTTTTAGCATTAAACACATCCTTCTTGACTTGTTTCAAATTAACGTTCTTTAAATTCTGTTGTTTTAAATCTTGAGCCCCATCAGCGTTAACATTTTTGAACTTGAAACCCAAACCAACATGTTTCCCTGGAATCTTCTCTCCTGAACCAGATACGTTATGTCCATTCTTCGCGAGATGAGAAAATTCAGCTTTAACTTGACCAACATTCTTTTGTTGATAGAAGATAGTCTCATCAATATCAGTAGAAGAACTAATCTTCTCGGTTGAACTAGCTGATTTCTCTTCTTTAGTAGTGGAAGAATCAAACATAACACTTTCAGCTTTTTGTTCTTTCTGTGACTTCACAACCTTTTCTTTATTTGATTTATTATTAACAAATTTAGAATAATCACCAGCTTCAACATTTTCCTTCAGCTCATGAACTCCTTCTTTTAGACTTCCTGGTGGTGAAACTGTTTTGCTAAACATTTTCTCAAAATTTTCATCTTTAGCCAAGAAACTTGTAAAAGATTGGGAATTTGTGACATTGTTCAACACACGATTTGCATCAATTACTTGAATCTTCAAATTGGAAATCTTTTGTTGAGCTTCAGCCAATTCTTTCTCTGATGCAATCAATTTCTTAGCAACTTTGTGAGTTTCATATTTTTTGCAATCTCATATTATCAAGTTCAGCAAACAACTCTTTCGTCAATTTATCTTCATTTCTTTTCTGAATATCCAAATTTGCATTTTGCAATTTATTCACTCTTACTAACTCCCTCTTCTCATCAAGCAACTTCTCCACATCAATCTGATAAGACTTAATCTGGGCAGCTTGTTCTCCAGAAGTTTTGTTAAGCATATCAAGCTTAACCTTGGACTTGTTAAACAAATTATTGAAATCATTGGCAGCATCCTCAGCTTCAGCCTTCCATTTTTCAACTTCCTTGACTAACTCAGTCTTTTCTTCCATTAATTTTTCAATCTTGATCTTTTCAGATTCTGCAGTGTCACTTTTCAATTCTTCAATTTCTTTCGATAATTCAATACACCTCTTACATCTTGAAGAAATTTCGTCTTCTTTCTTATGTGTTTCATCATTCAACCAATGATCATCTGTAAGCAACTTTTGAATCTTCTTATTCTTCTGTGAAACCACTTCAAATTTACCAATCAGAAGAGAGAATTTGGACATCAAACTTTCAATTTTGCTTGTCATAAAGACAGAATCAGATATTTCGTTAGCATTTTTCTGACATTTCTCCAATTCTTTTATCAGAATACTATTTTCTTCGGTCAACTTTTTCAACGTCTTTTCTAACTCCTCAATCTTATCATTAGAACTCTTGTTTGACCTTGGATTCCGATAAAGTTGCATATTGTGATATTCGCATATTATCTTCAGATTGTCCCACAATACTTTCGATTTTCGACAATCCTTAAAATATACAAACAACTCTGTTGATAATGCCAACTTGATAAATGCATATGCCTTTTTTTCATTTTCATACTGCTTCATTTCTGCATTTGAAAGATCCATTCTCCATATAGGATCTCCATGAAAATCAGTTGGATAGACATATAGCTTATTGAAATCGGACACACTTGTGCCATATGTCCTTTTTGTCGACAGTTGTAACACAAGCGGTTGTTGATATTTCTCCTCTTGGGAACCTGCATAGCTTCACAAAAATAAGCATCATCAAAATGATCATAAAATGTATCATATACCTGAAATTGATGATCATGAACCCTTTTTGATGTTGGGCTTTGTGAATTTGAATTGGATCCTCCAGAATAAAATTTGACAAATTGCTGCTTTTTGTTTTGGGGATCAGCATTCTTCACAAAAACTTCTGATATTTTTCTGAGCATCCACGCAATAAAGTGGAAATTGTTTGTCAGAAAATATTTGTTCCGAACCCTTGAGCTTGTAAAACCTCTCGGGTTGAACCTTTTTAGCATTAAACACATCCTTCTTGACTTGTTTCAAATTAACGTTCTTTAAATTCTGTTGTTTTAAATCTTGAGCCCCATCAGCGTTAACATTTTTGAACTTGAAACCCAAACCAACATGTTTCCCTGGAATCTTCTCTCCTGAACCAGATACGTTATGTCCATTCTTCGCGAGATGAGAAAATTCAGCTTTAACTTGACCAACATTCTTTTGTTGATAGAAGATAGTCTCATCAATATCAGTAGAAGAACTAATCTTCTCGGTTGAACTAGCTGATTTCTCTTCTTTAGTAGTGGAAGAATCAAACATAACACTTTCAGCTTTTTGTTCTTTCTGTGACTTCACAACCTTTTCTTTATTTGATTTATTATTAACAAATTTAGAATAATCACCAGCTTCAACATTTTCCTTCAGCTCATGAACTCCTTCTTTTAGACTTCCTGGTGGTGAAACTGTTTTGCTAAACATTTTCTCAAAATTTTCATCTTTAGCCAAGAAACTTGTAAAAGATTGGGAATTTGTGACATTGTTCAACACACGATTTGCATCAATTACTTGAATCTTCAAATTGGAAATCTTTTGTTGAGCTTCAGCCAATTCTTTCTCTGATGCAATCAATTTCTTAGCAACTTTGTGAGTTTCATATTTTTTGCAATCTCATATTATCAAGTTCAGCAAACAACTCTTTCGTCAATTTATCTTCATTTCTTTTCTGAATATCCAAATTTGCATTTTGCAATTTATTCACTCTTACTAACTCCCTCTTCTCATCAAGCAACTTCTCCACATCAATCTGATAAGACTTAATCTGGGCAGCTTGTTCTCCAGAAGTTTTGTTAAGCATATCAAGCTTAACCTTGGACTTGTTAAACAAATTATTGAAATCATTGGCAGCATCCTCAGCTTCAGCCTTCCATTTTTCAACTTCCTTGACTAACTCAGTCTTTTCTTCCATTAATTTTTCAATCTTGATCTTTTCAGATTCTGCAGTGTCACTTTTCAATTCTTCAATTTCTTTCGATAATTCAATACACCTCTTACATCTTGAAGAAATTTCGTCTTCTTTCTTATGTGTTTCATCATTCAACCAATGATCATCTGTAAGCAACTTTTGAATCTTCTTATTCTTCTGTGAAACCACTTCAAATTTACCAATCAGAAGAGAGAATTTGGACATCAAACTTTCAATTTTGCTTGTCATAAAGACAGAATCAGATATTTCGTTAGCATTTTTCTGACATTTCTCCAATTCTTTTATCAGAATACTATTTTCTTCGGTCAACTTTTTCAACGTCTTTTCTAACTCCTCAATCTTATCATTAGAACTCTTGTTTGACCTTGGATTCCGATAAAGTTGCATATTGTGATATTCGCATATTATCTTCAGATTGTCCCACAATACTTTCGATTTTCGACAATCCTTAAAATATACAAACAACTCTGTTGATAATGCCAACTTGATAAATGCATATGCCTTTTTTTCATTTTCATACTGCTTCATTTCTGCATTTGAAAGATCCATTCTCCATATAGGATCTCCATGAAAATCAGTTGGATAGACATATAGCTTATTGAAATCGGACACACTTGTGCCATATGTCCTTTTTGTCGACAGTTGTAACACAAGCGGTTGTTGATATTTCTCCTCTTGGGAACCTGCATAGCTTCACAAAAATAAGCATCATCAAAATGATCATAAAATGTATCATATACCTGAAATTGATGATCATGAACCCTTTTTGATGTTGGGCTTTGTGAATTTGAATTGGATCCTCCAGAATAAAATTTGACAAATTGCTGCTTTTTGTTTTGGGGATCAGCATTCTTCACAAAAACTTCTGATATTTTTCTGAGCATCCACGCAATAAAGTGGAAATTGTTTGTCAGAAAATATTTGTTCCGAACCCTTGAGCTTGTAAAACCTCTCGGGTTGAACCTTTTTAGCATTAAACACATCCTTCTTGACTTGTTTCAAATTAACGTTCTTTAAATTCTGTTGTTTTAAATCTTGAGCCCCATCAGCGTTAACATTTTTGAACTTGAAACCCAAACCAACATGTTTCCCTGGAATCTTCTCTCCTGAACCAGATACGTTATGTCCATTCTTCGCGAGATGAGAAAATTCAGCTTTAACTTGACCAACATTCTTTTGTTGATAGAAGATAGTCTCATCAATATCAGTAGAAGAACTAATCTTCTCGGTTGAACTAGCTGATTTCTCTTCTTTAGTAGTGGAAGAATCAAACATAACACTTTCAGCTTTTTGTTCTTTCTGTGACTTCACAACCTTTTCTTTATTTGATTTATTATTAACAAATTTAGAATAATCACCAGCTTCAACATTTTCCTTCAGCTCATGAACTCCTTCTTTTAGACTTCCTGGTGGTGAAACTGTTTTGCTAAACATTTTCTCAAAATTTTCATCTTTAGCCAAGAAACTTGTAAAAGATTGGGAATTTGTGACATTGTTCAACACACGATTTGCATCAATTACTTGAATCTTCAAATTGGAAATCTTTTGTTGAGCTTCAGCCAATTCTTTCTCTGATGCAATCAATTTCTTAGCAACTTTGTGAGTTTCATATTTTTTGCAATCTCATATTATCAAGTTCAGCAAACAACTCTTTCGTCAATTTATCTTCATTTCTTTTCTGAATATCCAAATTTGCATTTTGCAATTTATTCACTCTTACTAACTCCCTCTTCTCATCAAGCAACTTCTCCACATCAATCTGATAAGACTTAATCTGGGCAGCTTGTTCTCCAGAAGTTTTGTTAAGCATATCAAGCTTAACCTTGGACTTGTTAAACAAATTATTGAAATCATTGGCAGCATCCTCAGCTTCAGCCTTCCATTTTTCAACTTCCTTGACTAACTCAGTCTTTTCTTCCATTAATTTTTCAATCTTGATCTTTTCAGATTCTGCAGTGTCACTTTTCAATTCTTCAATTTCTTTCGATAATTCAATACACCTCTTACATCTTGAAGAAATTTCGTCTTCTTTCTTATGTGTTTCATCATTCAACCAATGATCATCTGTAAGCAACTTTTGAATCTTCTTATTCTTCTGTGAAACCACTTCAAATTTACCAATCAGAAGAGAGAATTTGGACATCAAACTTTCAATTTTGCTTGTCATAAAGACAGAATCAGATATTTCGTTAGCATTTTTCTGACATTTCTCCAATTCTTTTATCAGAATACTATTTTCTTCGGTCAACTTTTTCAACGTCTTTTCTAACTCCTCAATCTTATCATTAGAACTCTTGTTTGACCTTGGATTCCGATAAAGTTGCATATTGTGATATTCGCATATTATCTTCAGATTGTCCCACAATACTTTCGATTTTCGACAATCCTTAAAATATACAAACAACTCTGTTGATAATGCCAACTTGATAAATGCATATGCCTTTTTTTCATTTTCATACTGCTTCATTTCTGCATTTGAAAGATCCATTCTCCATATAGGATCTCCATGAAAATCAGTTGGATAGACATATAGCTTATTGAAATCGGACACACTTGTGCCATATGTCCTTTTTGTCGACAGTTGTAACACAAGCGGTTGTTGATATTTCTCCTCTTGGGAACCTGCATAGCTTCACAAAAATAAGCATCATCAAAATGATCATAAAATGTATCATATACCTGAAATTGATGATCATGAACCCTTTTTGATGTTGGGCTTTGTGAATTTGAATTGGATCCTCCAGAATAAAATTTGACAAATTGCTGCTTTTTGTTTTGGGGATCAGCATTCTTCACAAAAACTTCTGATATTTTCTGAGCATCCACGCAATAAAGTGGAAATTGTTTGTCAGAAAATATTTGTTCCGAACCCTTGAGCTTGTAAAACCTCTCGGGTTGAACCTTTTTAGCATTAAACACATCCTTCTTGACTTGTTTCAAATTAACGTTCTTTAAATTCTGTTGTTTTAAATCTTGAGCCCCATCAGCGTTAACATTTTTGAACTTGAAACCCAAACCAACATGTTTCCCTGGAATCTTCTCTCCTGAACCAGATACGTTATGTCCATTCTTCGCGAGATGAGAAAATTCAGCTTTAACTTGACCAACATTCTTTTGTTGATAGAAGATAGTCTCATCAATATCAGTAGAAGAACTAATCTTCTCGGTTGAACTAGCTGATTTCTCTTCTTTAGTAGTGGAAGAATCAAACATAACACTTTCAGCTTTTTGTTCTTTCTGTGACTTCACAACCTTTTCTTTATTTGATTTATTATTAACAAATTTAGAATAATCACCAGCTTCAACATTTTCCTTCAGCTCATGAACTCCTTCTTTTAGACTTCCTGGTGGTGAAACTGTTTTGCTAAACATTTTCTCAAAATTTTCATCTTTAGCCAAGAAACTTGTAAAAGATTGGGAATTTGTGACATTGTTCAACACACGATTTGCACCAATTACTTGAATCTTCAAATTGGAAATCTTTTGTTGATCTTCAGCCAATTCTTTCTCTGATGCAATCAATTTCTTAGCAACTTTGTGAGTTTCATATTTTTTGCAATCTCATATTATCAAGTTCAGCAAACAACTCTTTCGTCAATTTATCTTCATTTCTTTTTTGAATATCCAAATTTGCATTTTGCAATTTATTCACTCTTACTAACTCCCTCTTCTCATCAAGCAACTTCTCCACATCAATCTGATAAGACTTAATCTGGGCAGCTTGTTCTCCAGAAGTTTTGTTAAGCATATCAAGCTTAACCTTGGACTTGTTAAACAAATTATTGAAATCATTGGCAGCATCCTCAGCTTCAGCCTTCCATTTTTCAACTTCCTTGACTAACTCAGTATTTTCTTCCATTAATTTTTCAATCTTGATCTTTTCAGATTCTGCAGTGTCACTTTTCAATTCTTCAATTTCTTTCGATAATTCAATACACCTCTTACATCTTGAAGAAATTTCGTCTTCTTTCTTATGTGTTTCATCATTCAACCAATGATCATCTGTAAGCAACTTTTGAATCTTCTTATTCTTCTGTGAAACCACTTCAAATTTACCAATCAGAAGAGAGAGATTTGGACATCAAACTTTCAGTTTTGCTTGTCATAAAGACAGAATCAGATATTTCGTTAGCATTCTTCTGACATTTCTCCAATTCTTTTATCAGAATACTATTTTCTTCGGTCAACTTTTTCAACGTCTTTTCTAACTCCTCAATCTTATCATTAGAACTCTTGTTTGACCTTGGATTCCGATAAAGTTGCATATTGTGATATTCGCATATTATCTTCAGATTGTCCCACAATACTTTCGATTTTCGACAATCCTTAAAATATACAAACAACTCTGTTGATAATGCCAACTCGATAAATGCATATGCCTTTTTTTTCATTTTCATACTGCTTCATTTCTGCATTTGAAAGATCCATTCTCCATATAGGATCTCCATGAAAATCAGTTGGATAGACATATAGCTTATTGATCGGAATCCACAAATCTTTATCCACGGTATCAAGATATGTTTTAAATTTTGTTACCCAATTGGGATAATCCTCAAACTTCATCAATTTTGGCACAGTCTGACGATGACCTGCAACGAATGCATCAATTTCTTTCATTTTGAAAATTGTGAAATTGGATAACGAAACTTCAAACTCGAAAATGAATGTCTTAGAGTTTGATTTTGAAGATCAACTTTGAACGAACAATGTAGAGCTCGTCAAGACGATCAATTCGAGTACTTATGGCTCTCGTAGTGATTTACGATGCAAAAGTTATGACACTTTTAAGAAACTGCCAGCGGACCATATTTCAGCGGACCAGATTTTAGCGGACCAAATTTCAGCGGACCAGAAAATAACTGCCACGGACCAACTTGAAGATTGCCTAGCGGACCAACGGCGGACCAGCGGAGGACCAGCGGCGGACCAGAAACGTACCACGCTGATTTTGACGGATTTTCGCGCATTTTGACAATTTGGACTTGAATTTGCTTCAGAAAGGTGTGAAAACTCACTAGGAACACTCATAAATCATTTTTTACCTCGGAGACACTCGGAATTGGAAGAATTTGATGAAAATTGAAGAAAACCCACACTTTCTCACTCTAAAAATCCGAAAATTGATCAAAAACACAGCAGTAGAGCAACCAAATGCTCTGATACCACTTGTAAAACCGAGATACGATCTTACTACTGCATGTATCAATCAATCATAGTAAACACGGATGTAAATAAGAGATCTTGTATTGAATCACTTGAAGATACAATGAAAGCTCTCTAGTTTCTCTCTCTAGAAACACACACAGAAAGTGTAGAATGACTCAGAGTGTTAAGCTATAATTCTAACACAACCTATTTATACTTAGTGACTAAACAGGCTGCGTACCAAATGGTACGGGCGTAGCATTTGGTCCGGCGGACCATTTGGTCCGGTGCCAATGATATTGTCACTAAAACTCATACCATGACACGCTCACATAGATACAATACACGAGACACATCATAGCATAGGTATATGCTCTAACATAAAACAAGTTGAAATAGTATAACTCAACAACAATCCGGTGTTCTCACACACGCAGAGAAAGTCCGATGAGTTATACGAAACACCAAAGAAAATAAAGCAGAACGTCAAACGAGCAACAATGAGGTCGATATTTCGATACGCAAAGAAAGTCCGATCGTTTGACAAAATAAAGAAAATCAAACAAGTTTAAATCTTTGCAAAATGAACACATGTATACACAGTGACCTCTCATTTTATTTATCACATATCTTTTGTTGATAAATCTTGAGATACGCATCAAGATGTTGTCCACTAGATCAAGCATCCGATTTAGTGTATATCACATTTGAATACTTTCTGATTTGCCGAGCCTTCCTTACACATTGATCAAATGAACTTATGGAATTTTCATCTATGTTACCCATGAGTCAGATGATGTAAGCCAATGTACCATCATTTCCCAAACATGTCAGACACAATTTCTCATTTTTCAATGTATTTTGATTTTTGAATTTTTCAATGTTTTTGTCCTTTCAAATTTCTCCCCCGAAAAATAACAAACTTTATTTTTAGATTTTCATTTTTAACTTATGAAAAACAACACACTATTTTTGTATTTTTGCAAAAAACAAACTCCCCCTCAAAATGAGACGGAATGAAAAACAAACCAGAAATTTATCAACCAACACGAATACTTGCAGTTTAGCATTTTGAAAACAAAAATTGAGGTTGAAATTCAATTTAAGTTAGCATAGATATTCCACAATCAGCAATTGTCCAATCACTGAAAGGTCTTCCGAAAATAACTGCTGACACCAAATAAAACATTAGTCGCTTTGGGTTCGACCCGATTCAACAGCGTTGGGTCACCCGGTGTCTTGCACATAGTCGTTGTTGGCCTTGGAAACAATCTTGGGTATTTAAATTTGTAAAGATTTTAATTATTGATCAGAACCATAATCAGTATCAACTAGCGTACTCGGTTTAGACCAAGACGGCTTACGAGTTGATTATACATTTAGAGACCATGGTTCATCAAAAATCTGACCTTTGTTATCCACATATTTAGCAGTGTTGTGGATATATGAAGTCGTCGGACAATCAGCAGCAAGATGTCCAGGTTAACGACATGCATAACAAAGTTGTTCTCGAAAAGTATTTGAAATTTTTTTTTTGAATTTTGAAAACAAGATGAATGTTCAGAATCAAAGTTATCAGAGAAATCATCATAGGAATCATACCTAGGAGATGGAATCCTTGAAGATGATGACCTCCAGAATAATAAGATTTGTCCTTCGGAGGAGGTGATTTCTTTGGAACCTTAACTTTGGTAATCTTTGCAACTTTTAC
>JBCNJP010000933.1:0-12000 GCA_039602395.1 Deinandra increscens subsp. villosa | reverse complement strand
GAAATAAGTTTAGTTTTGTGTTTTTGATCTAATATGTTTTCGAATGGAATATGTGGTAAATCTGACAAGGTGTGATTCGGTTGTTCTTATGGGGGTGATTGAATGAATTTAGTCAAGATTTAAAGGTTTTTTGAGAACTAGAAGTTAGTTTGTGGAAATGGTTAACGGATTATCGGGATTAAGATTTGATCTCGAGGATTGGTGGTCAGGATTTTTGAATGGTTACATCTCGACTGATAGAAATTTGGATGCTAGTGTGGGTTTTGGTGTACCTAAAGGGAAGGTGATAAGTTTTCGCTTCAAGTTCAAGGTTCAGACCAAGGAAATTAGAAGTGTGATATTATAATATAGTTTATGAAGGATTTGGAGAATTGGCATGGGTTCATATAGTACGAAATGTTATCTGATTTGGAAGTGAGTATTAAAGATGGATCTGCATATGTTTGGAATGGGTATTCTTCTTTAAACGAAGTCTAATTGGTGTTGTTCAAAAGGTGTTAATCTGGGTTGAATTATACAGTTTATTTATAATAGTTAAATGAGTTGGTTCGAGTGGATGGATTATCCGATTTGGTAAAAGGTGATGTATCAGTTGTGCAAATTTGGAATCCGTGGCATATATGCTTGATTGGAAAAGGTTGGAGTTTTTGGTTCTGTGTGCGAATGCGTCGCATATGTAATTCTTAAATTGGTTACAATCAAATTTATTTGGGGAATTGCCTAAGACAATTTGGACGTTTCAAAAGTTGATTATTATACTATATCGGTGCTATATAGCTGTGTTCTTCGAAGGTACGATTTTAAATTCACGTATGCTTATTTTTTGGCATTTTAGTTTTACAATTGTTTTTGGGCAATAGTTGGTGTTTCAAGTATGTTTTGGGAAGTATTTTTTGGTTTGACCTTTTGTTAATCGACAACTTTGAGATTGTTTTCAATAAAAAAAAAATTAATTAAGGGGAAGCACTAATTTTTGTGAAAAATTATCTTGCACAAGTTATTCAATTTCGGTAAGTGTTATTTAAAAAAACTCTAGGGAACGTTCTACTTCTTAAAAGTTGCTTTTGATTTGATGATTATCCATGTTGGGATTTGGATATGGTTCCATCTGTGGTTTGACCTTTCAGTTGTGGTATGGGTGACGGGGTTTTTCTCGCTCGTGCGGGGTTCAGACGTTTCCATAAGGTAATGAGGATGGTTAATGGGGATTTGGATATGAGCGGGTATTTTATAAGAACATGGATGGTAGGACTAATTTTGGGGTTAGCGTGTGAAAGTTTATTTCAGGGACTCATCAGGTGGATCTGTAGTCAATGTAATTATATGGTTTAAAATGTTTTGAGTAAAGGAAGATGTATGCTCTAGCTTTTGGATGAGAGTCACTGTTATTTCTTTTATCAAAACGGGGCATATCGGTAACCTTTAAATTTAGTTCGAATTTTATTTATTATAAAGGTTTTGTTAAAGTTTTACTTTATACAATTATTCTAATATGTTTGCCATTGGCAAGTGAAAAGTATTTTTCTTTTAGATCCCAAGTGCTGGATTTGTTGGTGGTTAATAAGGATTTGGTGTAAGATTTTGCGATGCAAATGCGAATAAAGAAGATGTTACATGGCGAGCAATGGTTTGCAATGGAAGTGTAAGTGGTTTCGCATGGGAGGTTTAGGTTCATAAAATAAAAGTGAGTGCTAAAATGAAAGAAAAGGTGGGTGTCCTGTGTAAGTGGCTATCTAATGGGATTTAACTTTGCTACGGTCACGATAGTGGGTGAATGGTTCAACTCATGGTACAAGTAATGAAAGAAAAGGCGTAAATATAATACATTTACTATAACAGTCGGATGTGAATTTTATGGTTGATTCAAGTAACTATACGCTCAGTGAATAGATGGTCTTCTGAAGGTTGGGAATAGAAAAAAGCAAAGGCACGGGTTAAAAATTTGATGAGTATGGTATGTATACTTATTCATATGTAATGGTTGTAATGCGAGTAAAGAAAACTACACGTGCAAAAGGAAGTGCGGTCAGAAAGGATTATCTACGTTTGCGTATGGTTAGAATGTGGTTCCACCAATAGATGGTGTCGTCAAAACCATAATCACTTGCATTGCCAGAGTGTTTTAGAGAGGTCAGAAAAAGAAGACAATTTTGTTCACAGAGAGTCAACTGGTGAAAGCAATTATCCTTACAAGAATAAATGAAAAGCTATACTGGATCGGATGTGTTCTGACCAAGTTATCATCGCATCAGCGTCAGTTTTGCACTTGCGACGCAAACTATCAATTTACCAAATAAGGTAACTCTTTTTTCTTTATCACATTTGATTATATTTGGTCTTATTACTAATTTTGTGATCAAAATCGTCTGTTCATCATTTTTGCTTATGAGAAACGGTTTTTTCTTATCCAAATTAAATCAAATTCAAACTTGATTATTGATGAACCACAAAATCCCACCGTATGTAAATGAGAGATTATAATTCAACTAGGAACAAGCTAATCTAAGAAGAATAATCAATGAATCAATGGATTTATTAATATCTCAATATTTGGGGTACAAACAAGGAAATCACATAGTAAATGTGTGTTTTCTCGAATCAGAAGTTACATTGCAAATGAGTGAAAGAACTATTTATAGAGCCTCTGAAGTCGCATCTTCATGAGTTGGTCGGATGCACTTGCATCTTGTTCGTCTGCAACTGCATCGCTTCCAGCTCATTCTCTGTGTGACACTTGCTCTCAGGATCTTTACTATCGGAAGTGTAGATGCCAGGACACTTGCATGTCCGGTCTTGACCTATCCTCATCAAGTCCCCCTAGTCCATTGATTATTCGAGCAATAATTATTGGACTAGAAGTTAAAAAGTGTCTCGTATTTCCGCTGAGGTTTGGGAACCTTAATCGATCATCCTTATTAAGTTCGCATGTGTTTTTGATTTGTTACCTCATTAAAAACCTTGTTCGGAAAAACCCTGTGGGAAAAAACCGAAACTAAGGAAAAAAGAGTGTAATGCACATTTCTCTTTTGTGCAGATCCCAAATTTCAAAGGTCAGAAATTTTCCAATGTTCTACAATTTCATAGATCTGGTCATCAAGTCCCCCTAGTCCTTATGTTGTTTTGTAGAAACGACTAAGGACTAAGGTACAAAGATCGTCATAGGGAATGCTAGTGAAGCCAGCTCTTTAATAGATCAAGAGACTTTATTTGTCTTTAAAGCAGAATGCTCCTGCAAATGTAATCGTCACATCCTTACAAGGAAATTAACGTGTTATTACAAGGAGGCGCTTCTGCAAATGTAAAATTCTAACTGACTTGTCAGGCGCGTGTTGCATGTTGATCTGTACTCAAGTACTTTTGGTACCCGTCAATACACGTGTCAACCGAGGATTAAATGACGGGACAGTTTTCAGTTTTTCATTTTTGAATTTTTAAATTCAAACGGTTATTCGTATCCGAGATTTTTTGCCCCATATATAATCCTTTTCCATTTTTTATTCTCTACACTTCTTCACTGCCGTCGCTCTCTTTGTTCTTCAAGCCCTAATTTTTCTTCAAGCTTTTTCCTTTTGAAAGGTTAGTCGATTTCTTTCGTGCTTTTTTATTGCATTTTCATGGCGTCGCCGTCAGTTAAGGTCGACGACGATTCGAGTAAGCATAATATGCATATCTCGTTTTCAACCATGTCGCCTCGCGACTTGGATGAAGTTATTGAGCGGTACAATATCCCTCTGTCATTGAATCCAACTCTTCCATTGCCGAAAACTCCCATTTCCCCTTTTCCTGACGGTAAAATTGGGATTTATGTCGATATGTTCAAACTCGGGAATTATCGTCTTCCGTTTACTAAATTTCTTATGAGAGTTCTGATGTTTTTCAAGATCCATGTTTCTCAAATGCATATCCAAGGGTTTTCGCGTTTAAGTCATTTCGAAGCCACTTGTAGGGCTGTTAATGTGTCTCCAAGTGTCAATCTTTTTAGGGCTTTTTATAGAATCACCATGGCTGGCGATTGGTATACGTTCGAGCGTAGGAGGGCAGTTAAAAGAATTAGCACCCATCTTCCACCCAATCCTCGTTCCTGGAAATCTAAATTTTTCTACATCGATGATCGATGCATTCCTCTTCAAATGGAGTGGAGGGATGTGGAAGATGTGGTTCACGATCCAAACCCAAATGATGGTGATTATAGTCAAGAGTCTTTTGATAAGCTTGTGTCATGTGCAAGCCCTATCCGGGAACTTCCGGAAGCCATTCTGCTTTTTAGTAGAATGAGTAGGGCTTGGTTTACCCCTGAACTTTGGCCGATTCTGACAAATCAAGGGAAGGGTAAGGAATTACCCTTTCAACACTTGCGATCACACTCTTAAAATGTCTCAATAATATTTGATAAATTTTTATTTATTTTACAGAGATGGATCTTTTCGAAGCCATGCAGCTGAAAAGTTTTGATGATGTTGACCTTGGGGCTGAACTGATGGATGAGGGGTCTATGCCATTTATTCGGCAAACGGCCAGTTCTTTCTTGGATTTTCGTCCTGAAGAGGCAAATGATCAAGTTAAGTCGCAAGTGGATGTGCAGCCAGATGCTGTAGTTTTTGAGAAAGTGTCTGAGGTCAATTCTGGGAGTAGCGATGTTGCTGATGTCGCTAAAACGGTCAAAGGTAATGCTGGAAGTAGTGGAGAAAATACCCTCAAGGGTAAAAACAAAGAGATCGTTGAGAGTCATGTTAGCGTTTCTTCAAAAGCATCACTACCGCCTAAAGGTGGAAGCAAAGTAAAGAGGTCCACAAAAGCATCTGTTGCTAAGGAAGCAGGTGAGCCCCTTGTGTCTAAGAGGAAATCTCCTCGTTGGAACTTGCAATCATCTCCTCATCAATCCAAGGTAATCACTTCTGAAACTACCGAGGTCATTTCCGATTCTACGGAAAACTTTGAAGCAAATGATCAGCCAAGAGAGGGTGTGCAGTCAAAGATTGATGTTGCGGTAACCCCCCCCCCCTCCTACTGATGATTTTAATATTGATGATTATTTATTGAACTCACCTGATATGTCACAAGAACCAGGTTTTTCTGATGTAAGTATTTTTGCAGAAGGGTACCTCATCTTTGATAACTTTGGCCACTTTAGCTCATGCGTCCTCTTCTTCGCAGAAGGATGCTCCGAGCTTTGCTGTTCCTACCTCTGAATGGTTGAAGAAGGAGATAGATCTGGTTAGCCTCAGAAGCAACGTTGGTAGAGGTTTGGAATCTGTTGATGTAAATGCTGCCTTTGTCCCTCAATGGGAGATCAAAAATGGTGATACTTGCACTGAGAGTTCAATCGCAAAAAAGATCACTCTACTTGGAAGCACCCCTACTGACATTTTCTGTCTTCAACAAATTCCTAATGAAGCTTTTTCAAATGAACTCATGCTTGCACAATCAAAGCAACAGAGCTTGGTGGCGGATGTATATGGTCGATGGATCATTGCTGAGGCAAGGGTTGAAGAGTTAACCAAGAAGCTGTTGGCGCATAAGGCCTCTTTTGGTTCTATAAGTGATCAAGTGAAGATTAACGATCTTCATGCAAAGGTTGAACTCCTCACAACCAAGAACCGGAAGCTAGTGTCACTTGAGCAGGAAATGAAGAGAGATCTCAAACAGGCGCAGGACGATGTGATGGCTTTCAAAAGCCAATTTTTGGATCAAAAGAAGATATTTGATGAACAAGCCATCAAAATGTTGGAGATCACCTCTCAATGTGATTCAGTAGTTGAAGCTGTTAACAAAGGTATCTCTTATGTTTCTTTATTTTCATAATTTTTCATTTGCACTTGCATAGTCTTTTATCACCTTTAACATTTGCGTTTTACTCCTTCAAAGAAAATGCTGCCCTTGTTGAAACCGTCAAGGCTTTAACCGAAGAAAGAGAACAAATGCAGAAGGAGCTAGCATCTGTGAAGGAGAAGAGCAAATGGTTGATTGAGGAAGGTTTTAGCTTGGTTGCTAAGCGTGTGCATTCCGAGATGATCCCCATGACCCTCAAAGTTAATTCTGCCGCAAATGCAATGGGCTATAATGAAGGGATCAAGTGTGGGTTAGCACATGCTGTGAAAGGTGAAGCCAATTTCCTGACTTTCAAAGAATATGATCACAAAGCCAGTGAGAAGCTGTTGACACAGTTGGATGCTCTGAAGTCAATGACGTTTCATTCCATTGACGAAGTTTCGAAGTTGAGCCTGGACGATACAGAGGTAATGGGAGATATGCTGAAACCAATTACTTTGACAAAAGGTTCTGCAACCTCAAAGGCTGATGCTCCTTCAACTTCACATGCAGATGCTCCAACTGCCACTGGTAATTGATTTCTCTATTAATCATGATCTCTTGCTGAACATTTTAATCATCTCTCAAAGTCCACTTATGCTGTGGCACAAGACAATTTACTTTCTATTTTGCACTTGGTATGTTCTAGTACTTCTATAACCATGGATCCCGTCGGAACTGCATCTGTTTGCAGTTTCGACTATGTTGACGCATGTGATAATGCATGTGGATGTTTGCTTTACTTAGTTTTGTCTCGATCGTTTATATTATGTTATCACCTCATGGTTCATGGAATATGAGTCATGCTTGATTATGTTTGTGACATGTTACTTGCGATCAAAGTGTATCATTGTTTGCACTTGCAGTTGTAAAGTAATCATACACAATTTTTTATGCTTTGAATCGTTTGTATGTTTTTCCATTCGATTCTTGACATTTTTCTTTTAGGCTTGCGAAACATTTTTTCACAAGCTTTGAGCAACTTTACAAGTTCTCCTTCACAAGTACTTTGACAAGATTCTTAACAAAATCATTAACTTTTAAAGAAGGCTGTCACATGCGTTTCCCCCCTATCAAATGCGTCCATCTTCAAAGGGTTTTAACAACATAACGGCAATACCACTTTTAAAGTTAAGTATTTTTTGTTTCAAATACGAATCTTTTCCTTGTGGTATATAAAGTCCTTACATCTTTTGGTAAGGTTCAGTTGATCTTTTTCTTTTGAATGATCAACCCACAAGACCACTTGATAACATTTGTCATTCAGCAGCACTTGCGACCCTCAGAGAGCTTAAGTTGGAATTTTATTAATAATCATAGCATACCTTTTATCCACTTAAGTTTGGCCATCTCTCTTTTGGGTTTTTGTTAGCAACCATTGTACTAACAAGGTGTCCGGCCTGATCACCTCTTCCCAACATGCACTCTTTAATCATCAGTGAGACAGTTGAGGACAAGAAAAGTATTTTTACTTTTTCTTGGGTTACCCTTTATAAATAAAGGAATAACAGCGATACTGCATTAAGGTATTGGTATGTAATATCTTTTGAAAATGCACCCGCTAGTGACTCATGAACCATATTATAAGAAGTGAATAATATCGCATGTGGATCTCGCATTATTTGAAGAGATCATTTGTACAGTATATGCATGTGTTCATTGACACAGCATTTTTAAGCAAACATTTATATTCAATATTTTGCACAGGAGCGATCTAATATTTGTATAACCTTTTCATATAAGATAGAACAAGCATTTCCATGGATCCTTGTAAGTACTAGAAACAAATGTATTTTATTCTTCATCAACTTATTACAGGATCATAATTGCAGAAACGAAAACATAAAGATCAACATTTCCTATCTTCCCTTTGAGATTAACATTTGCGTCTTCACATATAACACTTGCGAAGATGAATTCCATTCCAAGCCCGCACCAATTCAGTTCCGTCGAGCTGCTGAAGTATATAAGATCCATTTCCGATCGCTTTTTTGATTATATAAGGTCCCTCCCACTTGGGAGACATTTTTCCGAGCGGAAGTGCTCTACTCACCTCATTGCTCCTTAACACATATTCTCCCTCTTTATACTGTTGAGTTTTGACTTTGGCGTTATAGTATTTTGCCATTTCTTTTTTGTATCTGCTCTCTCGTATAGCAGTGATTTCCCTTCGCTCTTCCAAAAGATCCAGATTGGTTCTTAATTCTTCATCATTATCCGCCACTTGCACTTGCAAGCGGTGGCTAGGTATTCCGATTTCAGCTGGTATAACAGCTTCAGTTCCATATACAAGACTGAATGGTGTTTCACCATTGCTAGTTTTAGGCATGGTGCGATGCGCCCACAAAACATGTGGTAACTCATCGACCCAACTACCCCCATATTTTTCCAATCTCATTTTTATGCCTTCGACAAGGCTTCGATTTGCTCTTTCAACTTGGCCGTTGGCCTGTGGATGTGCTACTGACGTAAAGATCTGATTTATATGAAGCTCTTCGCACCATTCTGCAAATGGGTTTCCAGCAAATTGCTGTCCATTATCTGTTATGATATAGAGAGGTAGACCAAATCGGCACACGATATGTTCCCACACAAACTTTTTGACTTGCTTACCAGAAATACAAGCAAGTGGTTTTGCTTCAATCCATTTTGTAAAATAATCAATTGCAACCAATAGAAATTTTACCCCTCCACTTGCTGATGGAAAAGGTCCAACTATATCCATTCCCCACTTCTGGAAGGGCCACGCTGACGTAACTGGGATCAACTCATTTTTTGCTCGCATGCTCACCGGAGCATGTGCTTGACAAGCTTGGCATTTGCGCAATTCTTCCCAAGTGCTTCGGTACATGCCTGGCCAAAAGTATCCAAGGCTCATGATTTTAACAACTACCATCTTCGCACCAGCATGAATACCGCATATGCCTTCATGTACTTCTTTAACGATCTTTTCAGCTTCACTTGGGGTTAAACACCTTAACAAAGGTCCCAAAAAGCTTCTTCTATACAAAGTATCATTTTGCATCTGATATTGAAGCGAATTTACTCGTATCTGGCGAGCCTGTTCTTTATCATCTGGGAGTTTGCCCATGGTCAAATACTGTACAATCGGTGTCATCCAACTGTCTTCTTGCATTTGCACATCTGCAGTCATTTTCAAATTGACAGTTGGAGCTTCTAACAATTCTACTCGAATCTCCTTGGCTAAATGTTCAAATGCGACAGAAGCGAGCTTGCTCAGCGCATCTGCCTTTCTATTTTGAGCTCTAGAAATATGTAAAACTTCACACTTCCCAAAGATTTTGATTAACTCTTGAACTTGCTCCAAGTATAAGGCCATATATTTGCCTTTTGCTTCATATGTTCCAGCGATCTGGCTAGCTACTAACAATGAATCCACATAAGCAGTCACTTGCGTTGCACCCATTTTTTTAGCCAACCTTAAACCTGAAATAAATTTTCATGTTTTCAGGACCTCCAACTTATCACATGTATCCAGTCATTGTGTGTTCTTCTTTTTTTTTTTTTTTTTTTTTTTAATCGAATAAACACAAAGACTTACGAAGCTTGAGCGTTTATACCTGCTAGCAACGCCTCATACTCTGCTTCATTATTAGAAGCTTGAAAATTAAAGCGGATCGCATATGTCAACTCGTCCCCTTCAGGACTTTTCAAGATCAAGCCTGCATTTGGTATAACAGAATTTTTAATATTTTGTATTTCAATTTCTTTTCCAAAAAGAAATGATTTTATAATGGATCAAACCTGCTCCTGAGCCATCAGAGTTTGAAGAACCATCAGTATGCAAGATCCATACTTGTTCTTTAGCTTCAGGAATGGTAATAACGTTTATACTTGCGCCGTCTGGCACTTCCGCCAGGAAATCAGCTACCACTTGACCTTTAATTGAAACCCGTGGTTTGAACTGTATATCGAATGGCCCTACTTCAATTGCCCACTTGATCATCCTACCGGACATTTCCGGCTTTCTGAAGATCCCTTGAATAGGATATGAAGTAAGAACATTTACAGTGTGGGCCTGGAAATAACGACGAAGTCTTCTTGTAGCTTGTACAAGTGCTAAGACAACTTTTTCGATCATAGGATACCTGGTCTCATAGTCTTTAAGCATTTTGCTTATGTAGTAAATTGGAAGTTCTTTATCTTCCCTTTCGACCAGTAACACAGCGCTTACTGCATTATCCGTTACTGCCAAATACATGATCAACTCTTCACCAACTTTTGGTGCAGTTAAAGTCGGAAGTGTAGCAAGAGCTGTTTTCAATTCTTCAAATGCTTGATTGGCTTCGGAAGTCCATTCAAAACTTCCTTTTAAACTTTCTTTCAAAACTTTCATAAAGGGTGTAGCTCTTTCGGCCGCTTTTGACAAAAATCTATGTAAAGCCACCAAGCGCCCATTTAGAGTTTGTATATCTTTAAGGGTTTTAGGCGGTTCCATTTCCATAACCGCTTTAACCTTTCTCGGATGTGCCTGGATCCCCTCTTTGTTAACTAGAACCCCTAAAAACTTGCCCTCTTCCATCGCAAATGAGCATTTCTTGGGGTTTAATTTCATATTGATACCCCGCAAGTTTTTAAAGGTCTCTTCAATGTCTTTGATCATATCTTCCTCATGAGAACTCTTAATGACTACATCATCCACATAGGCTTCAAGATTTCTACCGACTTGCGATTGGAAGGTCTTATCCATGAGGCGCTGGTAAGTTGCACCAGCGTTTTTTAGCCCGAATGGCATCTTTTTATAACAGAATAAGCCTTCGTTTGTAATAAACGCAGTTTTGTCTTCATCACCCTCAGCCATAAAGATCTGATGGTATCCTTTATATGCGTCTAGAAAACACTTCCATCGGTATCCTGCCAAAGAATCAACTTTTAGATCTATTTCCGGAAGTGGATAACAATCTTTCGGACATGCCTTATTAAGATCTTTGAAGTCAATGCACATCCGCCAAGATTTATCAGGCTTTAGGACCAAGACAGGGTTTGCAACCCATGTTTGGTAAAGCACTTCCCTAAGGATGCCCGCTTCCACAAGCTTATCCACTTCTTCCTTGACTACCTTGTTTCGAATTTGGTCATAGATTCTTCGCTTCTGCTGGACAGGTTTTACACCTGGATAGACGTTTAATTTGTGTTCAGCGAGATGTCTAGGGACCCCCGTCATATCCGACGGTTCCCATGCGAAGATATCCACATTGTCTTTTAATAACTGAAACAACTTTTTTCTTGTTTCTCCTTGTAATTGCGATCCAACTTCAATTGTCTGATCTGGAAACTTCTCATTTATGATCCACTTATTCTTTTCTACAGTATCATTTTTAATATCCTTCAATCCTCCTTTTGATATCAAAGGTTTCTCAACCAGGGCTACTTGTGGATCTGCATCTGTTGTTACTGTTGCGATTCCCCTTGGAGTTGGGAATCGAACTAAACCATGCGCCGTCGAAACTATAGCGCCCAAAACTTTAAGCCCAGGTCGACCGATAATGACATTGTGGGGGGAAGGAGTTGCAACCACAATAAAAGTCATCATCTCTTCTCGAAATAGTTTATCATCACCAAAGATCACTGGGAGAGTTATTTCTCCCATGGGATGCACCACCTCTCCAGAAAAACCAATTAGAGTGGAATTATGAGGCTTTAGCCTTTGCTGCACATCCAATCCCATCCTTCGGAACAGTCTGAGGCATAGTGTCCATAATTATTACAGTTATAACACCTAACCTTACTTATGTCCAACACAAATTTGCTTCGGTTCCTCGGGTATTTCTTTCTCCTATCACAATCTTCATTATTCCTGATGAAGTTTTCGTGTGACAAATTTTCTTCTTTTCCTTCTTCTCTGAATTTGTCACTGCTTCGGCCTCGTGATGAACTAGAACTTTCTTGTTCACTAAGATCATCGTCTGAAGAATCTTCTTTACTTTCATCTTGTTTAAACTTCCTTAAGCGCCAATTGCCTTGTGATGATTTGAACTTTCCTTGTCCATGAAAATACCTTCCATGTGTGAATAAGAGTTTCTCTTGATCGTCTACTTGAGTAACTTTCTTTAATTTGATCCTTTCCTCGAAAGCTTCAAGCGTCCTATTGTCTCGTTTAGACTCATTTCGTCTAGATCACAAAATTGTTCGATAGTCGCAACAATTTGAGTAAACCTATCTGGCACAGAA